>JARYGA010055402.1:0-26765 GCA_030545235.1 Helianthus tuberosus | reverse complement strand
TACGATTTATTAATGTTAATTAAAGTGCTTGAGGACTGTGCTGAATTACTTAACTATTTTCTGATTACTGCGTCATACTTACATGTGCTTGTTAACATACTAGTCTTGTGCAGAAAATTGACTAAATAGTCATGTATGTTTTCCTAAGTGTTGGGAATTAAAACTGTTACAAAAAGATACATAAAAGATACTAAACGGAACAACTTAGCACTTTAACGAACCGGTATCTAACCGAACAACCAGACATTACCCGGGACACCAAAATATTGCAAGAAACATTGTTTAATTATTTCTTGGCTAGTTATGATCCCCGAACACCATAACACCCACTAGAATATCCCCTAACTAACATATGTAATCATATACTTGGATTTGAACTAGTATTTACCACTTACCATGAAATTTTTCACTTAGCCCCCCCCCCCATACTAGTAATCGGTCATGAGGACCCCACCATAGATCACCCATGATATTGTGTGATCTTGCTAAGATCCTTTAAGATTTGAGAAGATTGTTGCTTGATCTTATGGCCAAAATATGAGAAGGACAAGATTATAAGTATGGTCTTGAGATTTCAACATCACTTCATATCTTCACTCCCCATCCCTCACCCTCACCCTCTCCCTCTCCTCTCGGCTCCCTCTATAACCGCCACCACCACCACCACCTTGTCACCACCATATCCAACAAATTCCAAGTTCATTCAAGCTTAGAAGGTGATACATGGAGCTTGAAGATCTTGGAGAATCCTTCTCAATTGCTTTCATCATCCACTTTTCATCATCTTTTCTCTAGTGTTCTTCCCTAGCCTTTAAGCTAGTTGTAAGTTCTTGATTTACTCTTGGTTACTTCTATTTTTATGGA
The DNA here is from genome assembly GCA_030545235.1 of Helianthus tuberosus. Classification (NCBI taxonomy): domain Eukaryota; kingdom Viridiplantae; phylum Streptophyta; class Magnoliopsida; order Asterales; family Asteraceae; genus Helianthus; species Helianthus tuberosus. The sequence goes on along the minus strand of JARYGA010055402.1, from coordinate 25,901 downwards.
TATAAGATGTAGTATGATGAAATACAAGAAACACTAAAAGAACACAAACATAAATCATGAACTTAAAGCTTTACATAAAGATGAAACATGATGAAATGATGTTAGTATGATGTTGTTTTGTTTATATTGATGATGGTATTTGACATGATAAATCTAAGATTAATAAACGATAACCTGCTGCAAGTGATGTTAAGTGTCGTTGTTGATCACTAAACATGTTAACGGAACAAATAGAACTTGCGTTAGAGCGCTATAAGCTGAAAACAGGAAGCTGTCAAACTGTTACAGCCGCCTTCAGTCGGCTGTAACCGGGTCATAACTTAACGAAAAATTGATTTTCTTGAGTCTATAACGTGTTATTTCGAAATACGGTTCTAATGGCACTGGAATCATAATTTTTGGACTTCGTTTGCTATTTTTAAAGGGTCGTTTTGTACAGCAGCAAAAGCTGCGTTTTTACTGCAGAAAATGTGCGTGATGTTTTTCATCATAACTTGAAATCTGTGTAGAATTAGCTCATGAAATTTGTATTGTAGATGACCACTGGTGTCTTTGTAATGCTCCAACTGGAATTTCATCAATCGGACTTACGATGAATTTTAAATGAATTATTCCGTGGACTGCAGTCAGAAAGTGACGAATCTGATTGCAGTCCGGTAAATGATTTTTTATAAAATATTGGTAATGAATTGGGTCCCGAGATTTTTACACAATGATATTTGGATCGTTTAAGACCTTCTGTAAAAAGTTGGGAATTTTTTGAACATGTTAACTATTTTATTAAAATTCCCGAAAACAGCCCAGTTTTGAATGTTAAAGCTGAAACGACATAAGTAGTAATTTGCGTGTCTAAATGTCGGGTAGGTTATCTGAGAATGATCTAACATGTTATATGTCAATGAAAGTGTTATGTGCAATGTCTTCTGTTTGCTTATGAATGGGAATAGATGGGAAGTTTATATGGGCATGAACCGTTAAAGTGAGTGCATGTTATGTGGTAGATGCGTGTAGGAACTTCGTGCTTATTTGAAGTCACTAATAAACTAAGTGGTAATCATACTAGGACGTGATTGACCGACCTTGACTGTTAGCTATTTTTGAGAGTCAAACCGAGCAACCACATGTGAGTTCACACTCTTAAGGCATGGGATTCCCGGTGGGTTGGGAATGGGATTAAATAGCTAAGACGGAACTTGTACTTTCACCACTACTAGACTACTTACCTCCGTCCTCGGATTGGGAAGGACGCCAGCGCTAAACCTACGTATTCACTACGTACCACTGTCCTCGGATTGGGAAGGACACCAGCGCTAAACCTACGTATTCACTACGTACCACTGTCCTCGGATTGGGAAGGACACCAGCGCTAAACCTATGTGTTCTTATACGTACCTCTGTCCTCGGATTTGGAAGGGCACCAGCGCTAAACCTACGTATTAATATGTACCTCTGTCCTCAGATTGGGAAGGACACTTATATATACATCTAGTCTAGTGATTCACAACATGGGGTAGCCCCCACCGTTTATGGTTTGGAAAACAAAGAAAGCTGATTTAACTGGTAATTGCAAACAAACTCATAGTTCTTGAAAAACTACTTTATAACAAACACCTACTGTGAACTCGCTCAACTTTGTTGTAGACTCCTTGTTACATGCCTTGCAGGTCGTTATGTATCTATGGAGCTTGCACGAGAGGAAGGAGTCGTTGTGGGACTTGGACAGTGTGTGCCATATTAAACTTGCTAAACTTATAACTTATGTTTTGGTTTTACAATTTATGCTTCCGTTGTTAACTTAAAGTTGGTTTCTTTCTTTTGGTCACCAATTATACTGTGGTTGGTTTTATTTACTTAATTACGTTGTTCAGTATGATTGGTGGTTGGATCCTGGTCATGTCACGCCTCCAAGCGGTGATACTCCGCATGGTTGATTTTGGGGGTGTGACAGATTGGTATCAGAGCCATTGGTTATAGCGAACTTGGTTTTAAAAAGGGGAAAAACTTTTTGATAAAACCAGACTATAACCTGTACAGTGTTCAACGATCCACAACGACACTTCGCTCCACGTGCAAGACTCAACACACTATAGGTAATATGGTTTGTGTTTGTATTGCCTGCCTGTTTGTTAAGAAGTGCATCATATGTGGTATAATTAGTTGACATAGCCACCGACTGAAAACCCTGTGTGCTTACTCTCTTCTGTCGTCCCACGCTTACGCACTTTCGCGACACTTTTCTCACTTAGGTTGCTTCATTGTGAAGATCATGAGTGGACGTTTGAACTTGACTCAAGCCCAGCTGACGGCTCTAATCAACGAACGAGTGGCTGAGGCACTCGCAACCGTCCCTGCAGGAGTTATAACCTGTCATATCAACCCATCTTAGGACGTTTAGATCCTACCCTCGCGAACCAACTCTTGTGCTTAACCTTGTCTTTTATTCTCACGCCATAGGCCAACATGCTCAGCCTCCCGTATGTACGTTCAAAACATTCATGGATTGCCGACCTAGTACTTTCAGTAGCACAGAAGGAGCTGTAGGTCTTCTTCACTGGTTCAAGAAGATTGAGTCCGTTTTTGAGATGTGTGAATGCCCTGAAGCTCGTAGGGTGAAATTTGCTACTGGAACACTCGAAGGTGCTGCGCTAACCTGGTGGAAAGCACAGGTTCAACTGCTAGGGCTGGCGGTTGCTAATGCCACCCCATGGAATGACTTCAAAGACTTGATCAAAGAAGAGTACTGTAATCGTGATGACATCCACAAGCTAGAGGTGGAATTTTTCAATTTGAAAATGACGGGGTCTGAAATCGAGGCATATACGAAGAGATCAAACGAATTAGCTATCTTGTGTCCTACTATGGTGGATCCTCCTATCAAGCGTATCGAGCTGTACCTTAAGGGTTTAGTTCCAGAAATTCAGAGCCACGTGACCTCAGCTAATCTAGCCACCATTCAGCAAATCATCCGGTTGGCTCATCGTCTCACTGATCAGGCAGTTGAGCAGAACAAGCTGCCCAAGCGTATTAGCGCTACTACCACTGATGCTCCCAGTGATAACAAGCGCAAGTGGGATGGAAATTCGGGCAAGGGTTCTACTTCAGTTCAGTCTCAGTCCCAGCAGCGAAAGACAGATGAGTACAGGAGACCCAGTCAGCAGTCTTCTGGGAATCAAGATCAGGGTGGATACTGGGGAAATCACCCTAAGTGCAATCGATGTAATTTGCACCATAGCGGGGCGTGTAGCAAGGTCGTTGTCAGAGATGTAACAAGCCTGGACATGAAGCCAAAGATTGCAGGAGCTCACGTCCTGCGAATCAGAATCGACAACAGCAGCCACAAGCTCCACAGAACCAACGGCAACACCAGCAGGGTAATAAGGGATGTTACCAGTGCGGTGCTGAGGGTCACTTCAAGAGGCACTGTCCACAGCTGAATCAGAATCAGGATCAGAACAACAACCAAGGAAACGGGAACAACAATGGAGGCAACAACAGGGGTAACAATGATGGCAATGGTGCCAGGGGACGTGTTTTCATGCTGGGTCAGGGTGACGCGAGGAACAATCCCAACGTTGTGATGGGTAATTTTCTTCTGGATGATTTCTTTGTTAGTGTTTTATTCGATTCGGGTGCCGATACTAGTTATGTGTCCTTAAAAGTTAGTCAAATGCTTAAGCGCACCCCAACACTTTTGAACACCAAACACATGGTAGAGCTAGCAAACGGTAAAAGTTTAGAGGCCACACACATAGTTAAGGGTTGTAATCTTGTTCTTGCTGAACAGACCTTTTCTATCGACCTCATCCCTATCGTTCTGGGTAGTTTCGACGTTGTTATTGGGATGGATTGGTTATCTCATCAGCAAGCGGAAATTCTTTGCAACGAGAAGATTGTCCGCATCCCTCGTTCTGGTGAAGAACCCCTCGTGATTCGTGGCGACAAGAGTGGTGCTGTTGTGGGCATCATCTCTTTCCTTAAGGCCCAAAAGTGTTTGCGAAAGGGCCACACTGCCATTCTAGCTCTCGTTACTGACGCATCAATGGAAGAGAAGAGAATTGAAGACATTCCTATTGTACGCGATTTTCCTGAGGTATTCCCCGAGGAATTACCTGGTCTTCCGCCTCATCGTCAAGTCGAGTTTCAAATCGAGCTAACTCCTGGGGCAGCACCCATAGCCCATGCGCCTTATCGCTTAGCCCTATCGGAACTAGAGGAATTGTCCACTCAATTGCAAGACCTCTTGGACAAGGGTTTTATTTGCCCTAGCTCTTCGCCTTGGGGAGCTCCAGTGTTATTTGTGAAGAAGAAAGACGGTACCTTTAGAATGTGTATTGACTACTGCGAACTCAACAAGGTGACCGTGAAGAATCGTTATCCTCTCCCACGTATTGATGACCTATTCGACCAGCTGCAAGGGTCGAGCTTTTACTCTAAGATTGATTTGAGATCGGGATACCATCAGCTGAGAGTCCGAGATGAGGACATCACCAAGACAGCATTCAGAACTCGGTATGGGCATTACGAGTTTCTGGTTATGCCTTTTGGATTGACGAATGCACCTGCGGTCTTCATGGATCTCATGAACCGAGTGTGCAAACCTTACCTGGATAAGTTTTTCATAGTTTTCATCGACGATATCATGATCTATTCGAAGAGTCAGGAAGAACACGAGCAACACCTGAGGCTTATTTTGGAACTTCTTCGAACAGAGCAGTTGTATGCCAAATTTTCGAAATGTGACTTCTGGCTTCGCGAAGTCCACTTTCTAGGCCACGTGGTAAACAAGGATGGGATTCATGTGGACCCATCCAAGGTTGATTCGATCAAGAACTGGCCTGCACCCCGTACACCAACAGAAATCCGCCAATTCTTGGGTTTGACAGGGTATTACAGAAGGTTTATCAAGGATTTCTCCAAGATTGTGCAACCTCTCACTTCACTGACTCAGAAGGGTGTCACCTACCATTGGGGTGATGCACAGGAATCTGCCTTTCAACACTTAAAAAATAGACTTTGTAGCACGCCTATCCTCTCATTTCCTGAAGGCACATATGACTTTGTGGTTTATTGCGACGCTTCCATACAAGGACTTGGTTGCGTGTTGATGCAATGTGACAAGGTCATTGCCTACGCATCGCGCCAACTTAAAGTTCACGAAAGAAACTACACTACGCACGACTTGGAGCTGGGCGCAGTTGTTTTCGCACTTAAGATATGGAGACATTACCTGTACGGTACCAAGTGCACCATTTACACCGATCACAGGAGTCTCGAGCATATCTTCAAGCAAAAGGAGTTAAACATGCGACAACGTCGATGGGTCGAGCTCTTGAATGATTAAGAATGTGTGATCAAGTACCATCCGGGCAAAGCCAATGTTGTGGCTGACGCCCTCAGTCGAAAGGATACTATACCTAAACGTGTGCGAGCATTACAACTTACCATCCAATCTAGTCTTCCTACCCAGATACGAGATGCTCAGGTCGAAGCATTGAAAGCAGAAAACATCAGGGCTGAGTCCTTACGAGGATCGAGGAAGCGGTTAGAACAAAAGGAAGACGGCGCCTACTAACAGGGCGCATCTGGGTCCCACATTACGGAAACTTACGCGAACTTGTGATGGATGAAGTGCACAAGTCTCGTTATTCGGTACATCCTGGTTCGGATAAGATGTACCATGATCTCAAGACTACGTATTGGTGGCCTGGTATGAAAGCCAACATAGCAACCTACGTCAGTAAATGCCTGACTTGTGCTAGGGTCAAGGTCAAATACCAGAAACCATCAGGCCTATTCAACAACCAGAGATACCGAAATGGAAATGGGAGCAAATTTCCATGGATTTCGTTACTGGCCTGCCTAGGTCTCAACGCGGAAATGATACCATTTGGGTGATCGTGGATCGACTGACTAAGTCTGCACATTTTCTGGCTATCAAGGAAACGGATAAGTTTTCTACTCTAGCAGACGTCTACCTAAAGGAAGTAGTATCAAGGCACGGAGTGCCAACCTCCATCATCTCTGATCGTGACTCATGTTTTACATCTGAGTTGTGGCAAGCTATGCACAAGTCCTTTGGCTCTCGATTAGACATGAGCAAGGCATATCATCCACAGACGGATGGGCAATCTGAACGCACCATCCAAACCCTTGAAGACATGCTTAGGGCATGTGTAATCGACTTTGGTAATGGCTGGGAAAAACACCTCCCATTAGTGGAGTTTTCGTATAACAACAGTTACCACACCAGTATCCAGGCCGCTCCATTTGAGGCATTGTATGGACGTAAATGTCGATCACCTCTTTGTTGGGCAGAAGTTGGTGATAGCCAAATCACAGGCCCAGAACTTGTGGTAGACACGACTGAGAAGATTGCTCAGATACGACAACGAATGGCGGCAGCTCGCGACCGTCAGAAAAGCTATGCTGACAAGCGAAGGAAACCACTTGAGTTCCAGGTTGGGGATCGAGTGCTACTTAAAGTCTCACCTTGGAAAGGTGTAGTTCATTTTGGCAAACGAGGCAAACTCAATCCGCGTTATGTCGGACCGTTCGAAATCATTGAGAAAATTGGCAAAGTCGCTTACAAGTTGAATCTACCTGAAGAACTCAGCGGAGTTCACAACGTATTCCACGTGTCAAATCTGAAAAAGTGTCTGTCAGATGAGACCCTCATAGTTCCCTTAAAGGAGCTCACAATCGACGACCAGTTGCGATTCGTTGAGGAACCAGTTGAAATCACAGACCGAGACATTAAGATCCTCAAGCATACCAGAATACCTCTTGTTCGAGTTCGTTGGAACTCCCGTCGTGGCCCAGAGTTTACCTGGGAACGAGAAGACCAAATGAAACTCAAGTATCCCTAGTTGTTTGAGAAAAGTGCAACCACTACTAAGGCTGAAGCTACTGCGGAATTTCGGGACGAAATTCCAAACCAACGGGGGGATGATGTGACACCCCAGGAAAACCAGTAAACCACGCAACTTAACTAGCTTCCTCAGTAGCCACGTGCTAAATTTCGGGACGAAATTTTCTTAACAGGGGGAGAATGTGACAACCCTCATAATTACATGTATCCGTACGATTTATTAATGTTAATTAAAGTGCTTGATGACTGTGCTGAATTACTTAACTGTTTTCTGATTACTGCGTCATACTTACATGTGCTTGTTAACATACTAGTCTTGTGCAGAAAATTGACTAAGGGGCTGTTTGTTTGCCTCTGAATGGTTCCATTCAGAGGCTACCTCTGAATCGGTCAGAGGTAGATGTGTTTGGTTCACTAAAGCATCACCTCTTAATGGTTCCATTCAGCTCTGAATGGTTCAGCATATGAGAGAGTCTGAATGAAAAATAAGACCTGTGTACCCTTCCTCAAACCTCAGACCAAAATCGCTGCTCTTCTTCTTCATCCTTTCTTAAAACCCTAAACCCACCATACATCTCCTGCCTCTCTATCAAGATTCCGACAAACGGAGCGGAGTCACGGCGGCGACGTTCAGCAGCGGCGGAGTTCAGCGGCGGCACACAGCAACAACGTCAATAGCAGAGCCGTTTTCCGGCACGACTCCGGCAGCGGAGGTTTGTTCTCACATATCCGGCCGCCGCCCTCATCCTCCCTCTCCTCACCACCTTTTTGGCGGTGTTGCAGGTAGGGAGAGAAAGGGAGAGAAATGGTTCTTGAGTCTGGTTGTCCGGCCGCCGCCCTCATCCTCCCTCTCCTCACCCTGATCGTTCTGGTTATTCGTTTCCGCTGTTTGTCTTGAGTCTGGTTGTTCGGATCTAGGGTTCTTGATTTGGGGATCTGGTCATCGGATTGTTCTTGGTGGTTGCAGGTAGGGAGAGAAAGGGGAAGAGGAGATGATGATGGCGGTGGCGGTGTTGCAGGTAGGGAGAGAAAGGGGAAGAGGGGGGGTGATGACTGAATATTGATGAATGATGATGATGATATTGGGTTTATAGAAAAAAATCTATAACGGGTTTATTTTGTGGGGAGGGGTAAAAATGTCATTTTACACTGTCATCCAGATATGGAACCAAACAGCACTTTACTGGTTCAGCACTTACCCATTCAGACCCTCTTACCCATTCAGACCTCTTATTCATTCAGCACTTATTGGTTCAGATGTTGCCAAACAGCCCCTAAATAGTCCTGTATGTTTTCCTAAGTGTTGGGAATTAAAAGTGTTACAAAAAGATACATAAAAGACACTAAACGGAACAACTTAGCACTTTAACGAACCGGTATCTAACCGAACAACCGGACATTACCCGGGACACCAAAATATTGCAAGAAACATTGTTTAATTATTTCTTGGCTAGTTATGATCCCCGAACACCATAACACCCACTAGAATATCCCCTAACTAACATATGTAATCATATACTTGGATTTGAACTAGTATTTACCACTTACCATGAAATTTTACACTTAGCCCCCCCATACTAGTAATCAGTCATGAGGACCCCACCATAGATCACCCATGATATTGTGTGATCTTGCTAAGATCCTTTAAGATTTGAGAAGATTGTTGCTTGATCTTATGGCCAAAATATGAGAAGGACAAGATTATAAGTATGGTCTTGAGATTTCAACATCACTTCATATCTTCACTCCCCATCCCTCACCCTCTCCCTCTCCTCTCGGCTCCCTCTATAACCGCCACCACCACCACCTTGTCACCACCATATCCAACAAATTCCAAGTTCATTCAAGCTTAGAAGGTGATACATGGAGCTTGGAGCTTGAAGATCTTGGAAAATCCTTCTCATTTGCTTTCATCATCCACTTTTCATCATCTTTTCTCTAGTGTTCTTCCCTAGCCTTTAAGCTAGTTGTAAGTTCTTGATTTACTCTTGGTTACTTCTATTTTTATGGATATAAGATGTAGTATGATGAAATACAAGAAACACTAAAAGAACACAAACATAAATCATGAACTTAAAGTTTTACATAAAGATGAAACATGATGAAATGATGTTGTTTTGTTTATATTGATGATGGTATTTGACATGATAAATCTGAGATTAATAAACGATAACCTGCTACAAGTGATGTTAAGTGTCGTTGTTGATCACTAAACATGTTAACGGAACAAATAGAACTTGCGTTAGAGCGCTATAAGCTGAAAACAGGAAGCTGTCAAACTGTTACAGCCGCCTTCAGTCAGCTGTAACCGGGTCATAACTTAACGAAAAATTGATTTTCTTGAGTCTATAACGTGTTATTTCGAAATACGGTTCTAATGGCACTGGAATCATAATTTTTGGACTTCGTTTGCTATTTTTAAAGGGTCGTTTTGTACAGCAGCAAAAGCTGCGTTTTTACTGCAGAAAATGTGCGTGATGTTTTTCATCTTAACGTGAAATCAGTGTAGAATTAGCTCATGAAATTTGTACTGTAGATGACCACTGGTGTCTTTGTAATGCTCGAACTAGAATTTCATCAATCGGACTTACGATGAATTTTAAATGAATTATTCCGTGGACTGCAGTCAGAAAGTGACGAATCTGATTGCAGTCCGGTAAATGATTTTTTATAAAATATTGGTAATGAATTGGGTCCCGAGATTTTTACACAATGATATTTGGATCGTTTAATACCTTCTGTAAAAAGTTGGGAATTTTTGGAACATGTTAACTATTTTATTAAAATTCCCGAAAACAGCCTAGTTTTGAATGTTAAAGCTGAAACGACATAAGTAGTAATTTGCGTGTCTAAATGTCGGGTAGGTTATCTGAGAATGATCTAACATGTTATATGTCAATGAAAGTGTTATGTGCAATGTCGTCTGTTTGCTTATGAATGGGAATAGATGGGAAGTTTATATGGGCATGAACCGTTAAAGTGAGTGCATGTTATGTGGTAGATGCGTGTAGGAACTTCGTGCTTATTTGAAGTCACTAATAAACTAAGTGGTAATCATACTAGGTCGTGATTGACCGACCTTGACTGTTAGCTATTTTTGAGAGTCAAACCGAGCAACCACAGGTGAGTTCACACTCTTAAGGCATGGGATTCCCGGTGGGTTGGGAATGGGATTAAATAGCTAAGACGGAACTTGTACTTTCACCACTACTAGACTACTTACCTCCGTCCTCGGATTGGGAAGGACGCCAGCGCTAAACCTACGTATTCACTACGTACCACTGTCCTCGGATTGGGAAGGACACCAGCGCTAAACCTACGTATTCACTACGTACCACTGTCCTCGGATTAGGAAGGACACCAGCGCTAAACCTATGTATTCTTATACGTACCTCTGTCCTCGGATTGGGAAGGGCACCAGCGCTAAACCTACGTACTTAATATGTACCTCTGTCCTCGGATTGGGAATGACACTTATATATACATCTAGTCTAGTGGTTCACAACATGGGGTAGCCCCCACCGTTTATGGTTTGGAAAACAAAGAAAGCTGATTTAACTGGTAGTTGCAAACAAACTCATAGTTCTTGAAAAACTACTTTATAACAAACACCTACTGTGAACTCGCTCAACTTTGTTGTTGACTCCTTGTTACATGCCTTGCAGGTCGTTAGGTATCTATGGAGCTTGCACGAGAGGAAGGAGTCGTTGTGGGACATGGACAGTGTGTGCCATGTTAAACTTGCTAAACTTATAACTTATGTTTTGGTTTTACAATTTATGCTTCCGCTGTTAACTTAAAGTTGGTTCCTTTCTTTTGGTCACCAATTATACTGTGGTTGGTTTTATTTACTTAATTACGTTGTTCAATATGATTGGTGGCTGGATCCTGGTCATGTCACGCCTCCAAGCGGTGATACTCCGCATGGTGGATTTTGGGGGTTTGACATTAAATGTGGATTAAAAGTTTTAGTTGCTTTTTAGAACACTACATTGTTTTTTAGAACCTATGTTAAAACTCCATTTCTTTTTAGAACCTGTAGTGCAAAATATTGATTTTGGGTTTCATTGTGTCTTATAACCTAGAGTATAAAGAACATGATCATGCTAAAATAGAAGCATGGTCATGTTGGAACAACAGCATGACCATGTTAATACATAAACATGGCCGTGTTAAAACTTCATTGCTTTTTTAGAACATACAGTGCAAAATATTAATTTTTGGTTTCATTGCGTTTTACAAGCAAAGAACATGATCATGCTAAAATAGAAGCATGGTCATGTTGGCACAAAACCATGACCATGTTAAAACATAAACATAGACATGTTAAAACTCCATTGCTTTTTAGAAAAAAAAATATTGATTTTGAGTTTCATTACGTTTTACAACCTGGGGGTGCAAAGAACATGATCATGCCAAAATAGAAGTATGGTCATGTTGGAACAAAAGCATGACCATGTTAAAACTTCATTGCTTTTAGAATCTGTAGTGCAAAATCTTGATTTTGGGTTTCATTGCGTTTTAGAACTGAAGTGTAAAAGAACATGATCATGTTAAAAGGAAAGCATGATCATGTTGGAACAAAGACATGACCATGTTAAAACATAAACATAACCATGTTAAAACCCATTGCGTTTTAGAACCTGATGTTGGAACAGAGACATGACCATGTTAAAACAAAGGCATGGTCATGTTAAAACAAAAACATGACCATGTTAAAACAAAAACATGACCATGTTAAAACAAAGGCATGACCATGTTAAAAGAGAAACATGACCATATGAAACCCATTGCGTTTTAGTACGTTTTCTTTAGAATTTGAGTGCAAAGAACATGATCATGCTAAAACATAAACATGATAATGTTATAATAGAGGCATGACCATATTAAAACATAATCACGACCATAGGGAACCCGATTGCGTTTTAGAACGTGGGTTATAATATCCATTGCGTTTTACGCATCTGGGTTTTCGATTTTTTTTTCAAAAGTGTAGCAATAGTAGTGTGCTCATTTTAAAGATAAAAAAAACACTCATTTTTATGGTGCAATTTTTATAAAAAATATTGTCGTATGAAAAAAGTTATTAACGTTTTAAAAACGACGGGGAATTGGAGGAGAAAGAAACTATTGATTTGGATGGACTAGAATACCCTCAAACTAAGCCACGCACCTCTTTTTTTTGTTAATTTCACTCATTTAATCTTAGCCATTAATTATTTAATAGATGATCAAGATTACTTCCTAGTCTTCCTACCCAAATAAAGGTGGAAGGATTGGGTTCGGGGAACTCATGCGGGGAGCTTCTTTGCCGATCGGGGAGGCGTCGCTGACCTTCAATCGGTGAGCGGGGAGGGGTGTAGGCGGTGAGTAGTCACCGAGTGAGAAAGAGGAGAGAGAGTGTTAATGGTGGACCCCGAACCCTTTTAACCAATCACACTTTTAAAAAAAAAAATATTTACCACCCTCTGTGTGTTTAAGCATTCCTAGTGATTGAATGCAAAATAAGAAGCGAAAGAAGAGTTAACATGACATAAAATTATTTAGCAGTTACTTAAAATAAAAAGTGTTTGAACACTCCTTCCACCCTAGTTACTAGTATATCCTCACCCTACAAAACCTTAGGGGCTGTTTGGCAACATCTGAACCAATAAGTGCTGAATGAATAAGAGGTCTGAATGGGTAAGAGGGTCTGAATGGGTAAGTGCTGAACCAGTAAAGTGCTGTTTGGTTCCATATCTGGATGACAGTGTAAAATGACATATTTACCCCTCCCCACAAAATAAACCCGTTATAGATTTTTTTTCTATAAACCCAATATCATCATCATCATCATTCATCAGTATTCAGTCATCACCCCCCCCCCCTCTTCCCCTTTCTCTCCCTACCTGCAACACCGCCACCGCCATCATCATCTCCTCTTCCCCTTTCTCTCCCTACCTGCAACCACCAAGAACAATCCGATGACCAGATCCCCAAATCAAGAACCCTAGATCCGAACAACCGGACTCAAGACAAACAGCGGAAACGAATAACCAGAACGATCAGGGTGAGGAGAGGGAGGATGAGGGCGGCGGCCGGACAACCGGACTCAAGAACCCTTTCTCTCCCTTTCTCTCCCTACCTGCAACACAGCCAAAAAGGTGGTGAGGAGAGGGAGGATGAGGGCGGCGATCGGATATGTGAGAACAAACCTCCGCTGCCGGAGTCGTGCCGGAAAACGGCTCTGCTATTGACGTTGTTGCTGTGTGCCGCCGCTGAACTCCGCCGCTGCTGAACGTCGCCGCCGTGACTCCGCTCCGTTTGTCGGAATCTTGATAGAGAGGCAGGAGATGTATGGTGGGTTTAGGGTTTTAAGAAATGATGAAGAAGAAGAGCAGCGATTTTGGTCTGAGGTTTGAGGAAGGGTACACAGGTCTTATTTTTCATTCAGACTCTCTCATATGCTGAACCATTCAGAGCTGAATGGAACCATTAAGAGGTGATGCTTTAGTGAACCAAACACATCTACCTCTGACCGATTCAGAGGTAGCCTCTGAATGGAACCATTCAGAGGCAAACAAACAGCCCCTTACTAAAATTGATAATTTACTCAATTTACTCTTTCCTGAACTTACCCACTTGCAAAAATTCAATATTGTGAGTAAAGAAACTAGAATCTTGGTTGTCTTTGGATTGATTGAGTTTCTTGGTTAGATACATTTGGTTCAAAGATTTGAGTTTCAGTCCTTTGATCTGTGTTTCCTTCGTTGCTCGGTTGAATTCTAGGGTTTAAGCACCTCCACCGCATAACAAAAACCACCGTCAAGTCAAGATGGCCGCCGCTGCCCGATCGTTTTTTCGGTCAACCTCCGTCCGCAATGCCGCTGCCAGAATCTCCTCAGAGGTCAAATGCAAATCCCCTTCTCCGTTTCAATTCTCTACGACGAAACCCCTTTCTCATCGTGGTGTTTTCAGGTAATACATCCATCCATCCATCTTTCACCGTTTTTGTTACTTGTGAATTGATCATGTTTTTGGTTGGTGAATTGAAGAAGGTGTCCGGTTAAAATGAGCAGCGTTTGTTTGGAGACTATGCAACCGTTTCATACGGCTACTGCTTCCGCTTTGATGACCTCTATGCTCACTGCTTCGAGCATGGGTGGTTATGCTTGGCTTCCTCAAGGTATAATGGGATCTTTCCTTTTGATTTCTGTCTTCTCACTATATGATTTTTTAAACTAAATTAGGGTTACTGCTATCCAATCGCAATGTTCTGTTATCTGTTTAAGGTTCTGTGATTGAATGTGTATGCAGCAATAGTTCTGGTTTAGGTAGTAGATAGTTACCACACAAAACTAGGTAGTTAAAGGCGCCACTGTCGGTTGAGGCAAGGCACACAAAACTAGGTAGTGAAAGGCGCCCCTGTCGGTTAAGGTAGTAGATAGTTACAACACAAAACTAGGTAGTTTACAAGCGAGTTGTTCAGGTTGTTGCAGCCCTGCTTTAGTTTGGTCTAGGTCATATTTTGGGTGGTTTAGATTGGTTAGTGACAGTTTTGGCTGATTCAGACCGTTTGAAACTAGTTTGGCCGGTTCAGAGCGTCTAGGCACACGCCTTTGGTAACATGGACACAAAATATGTTGAAATGGGACTGAGAAGATTAAACGAGCGCGCCTTTGATAACATAGACACAAAATATGTTGAAATGGGAGAAGATTAAACAAGCACGCCTTTACAACATAGACACAAAATATGTTGAAATGGGACTGGGAAGATTAAACGAGCGCGCCTTTGATAACATGGACACAGAATATGTTGAAATGGGAGAAGATTAAACAAGCACGCCTTTACAACATAGACACAAAATATGGTGAAACGGGAGAAGACTAGACGAGAGGTACCATAGTATTTAAGAGGTTCTTAGGTATTATTGTGTTTAAGGTATACCATTAATTAGCATGAATGATAGTAAGAACTAAGAATGGTAATTTTGTTCAAGTTTTTGAACATCAGGTTGCATTAAATAGTGTAGGATGTGTTTGTCACTCATGTGAAATAAAATGCTTGACCCTGCCGTGCTGCAAATGCAACCCATCTTGGGTTTACACCGGGTGATTTTTGTAGATTTGATTTGCGGTTCTTAATATGTTTCATTTAACATAATATACCTGAACGCCTGTTCACCTATTGTGTTGATAAAGTTGTACTTGCTTCATTTGTAGGAGATGATGATACTAGCTGAAGAAATCAAGAGGCTAATCAAGGATAAATCGGATTTTGTTAGGTTCACAATTAAACTTTTTATGAAACATTGAAAATTGTATGTTTTTTATATGAAAGTTACAACTTCCTTAATATTTACGATAGATTAATGGCCATGCAATAATATTATTTCCAAAGGGTTTTGTGGAATTTTTGTTATAATTAGTATGTATTTAGTTATTGTTCCTCACAGTATAACCATTTCTGCTCATTTTTCTACCAAAAAACATAATTATTGGTTTTGCATCCGAAAAAGTACCTTAAAGTCGTCAAACTGATGTTTGGTTATATGAACTCGATCAGCTTGCAACAATGACTTGTGAGGGAGGATTCAAGCAAATCAATTCCAGAAGAAGCTTTATTCATCTCCATGTTTTCAAGACCATTTATCTGTTTTCGTTATGTAATGTTCGAATGTTAGTTTGCGCCTTTTAAAAGGTAGGCATGCATGCGAGTAATAATAGATAAATTTTTAAATGCTAACTGGTGAGTGGAACCTGTTATGTTCTTGGTTTATAAAATTTAAAATTTTGCTTGGAAGTGACCTTTTTCTTTTTCATGTTTTAAAATTACATTAGGTTTGTATTCATTGATTCAAAATATTGACCAGGTGTGTAGTTTAAAAATTAAGCAATTGAACTAGACCAGTAACTTGTTCTAAACTGTTAAGGGCATGTTTGGCTAAGCTTATTTAACCAAAAAGGACTTTTTGTTAAAAGGACTTATTGACTTATGACTTTTTGAAAAATAGTTTGTCAACTGGTACCCACACTTGGATTAGTAAGGTTTTGCGGTTCCTTTGCTCTTTTATATTCTAATGTGTCATGTAAATATAAATGCCCACAACAGTTTATTTCGGTTTGGAATTACATACGCTCACATACCTTTTTTTATCCTATCAAATCTCGTAAACCATTAATGTCACACCCCAACCGATGGCGGAAACATCGGGGCGTGGCACTGAGCGAAACAGATTGTCCAGAAGTTTCCATAACAACTACGATTACCAATTATTTAAAGCATCACGTCCCATACCATGACATAATAAGTAACATAATTATTACAGGCAAAGTCAAAACAAATTGTTCTGTTTCAACAAGTCAGAATTTAAGTACAGACAATTCGTTTATTTGTTTCTAGACCTTTCCTAGCCTCGATTTCACAGCAAGCCAAGCATTTACACATCTTAAGCACCTGCCACATACATTAAAGTAAAAGTCAATACACATAGTGTAAATGTGAGCATACAAGTTTAATAGATATAATAGAGTTCGAAATCGTTTACTCATAACCAACACGTACACAGTGTGAAATGAAGCACGTAAGTTATCGACATGATCCTATCAATACCAATGACTGCAGGTTGACTGCGCAAGGCAGTTCGTAATACATATTCACCACTGTGAACCATGTAATTAATTGTCCTTAACAACCAAGTGAACAGGTGCTGAGTCCAAACTATAGTACTATCGTTGCTAAGGCAGGTAGACAACAATCCATGTGTAAACATAACAAACAAGCATTCATTGAGTCACGTATAACATGCAGTAATGATTAGCGTTAAAGTATTGCGTAGTGTGTTCGATGTGATTTAGAATAAGTAACGTATGTAACACCCAAAAGTGCGTAAAGCAAAAAGGGTTCGAGTATACTCACAGCAATGATGGATTGAAGGGAGCGCTAGAGTGAGTTTAGCCTGATCAGAACGATAGCATAAACGATAAGCGGCGCGTAAAACAATGCCAAGTGTCAATGGATCGGATGGTAATCCGATCGAATGGCAATCCGATCGGATGGCCAGTCGATCGGGTGACAATCCGTTCGGATGGTCATCCGATCGAATGACCATTCGATTGGATTGTTACCTCGTTTGGGATGGATGTGTTTGTGTATGATGGCTTGACTTTTGAAGTTTTCGTTGTAGCATTTTGAAAACAGAGAAGTATCTCTACCTTTCAGGTCGATCGATCGAACGACGGTTCGATTGGGCGACGATCCGATTAGTAGGACACTTCAGTGAGAACAAGTTCACAGCAGTTTGTCACTCGATCGGATTACAATCCGATCGGGTGGCAATCCGTTTGGAACTGTCTATGCCTTGAACATGTTGAAAATTGTTTAAGTGTCGAAGTCCAAACATCACATGGTCGGGTGGTAATCCGATCGGATGACAATCCGATCGGACGCCAATCCGTTCGATGTTCAAAAACCTCAAAGTTTGAAAATAAAAGTTAAGTGTGGGACCAAGGTGCAAGCCGATCGGGTGGCAATCCGATCGGACGGCAATCCGTCACGGTAGCCTGTCGTTTTGATACTTGGTCGTTTTGATAGTTTGCGTTTTGTTCGAGGCAGTGTGATAATGTGCTAAACATCAGAACCTCGTTAACACCCTTATGACCCGTTCGGACAGGAATCACCTAAATCCGACCCGTTTCACTGGTTAGTGACGGTAGTTCATGTTTAACCCGGAATCGGTTGCCTCTTCGGTAGAATCAGATCTTGAACCAATACATCACTAAGAAAGAGTAGAAGATCAGAACGAGCTCCGATTCTATCGGTTTTGAGTGCATTGAGTGTAAAAGAGTTGAAAGAAAGTTAGAAAACCCTCTTTCAATCCTTTACACCATGAATATGTTCAGATCTATGATAGATCTTTATTTATTCATGTGGAAATCATTCAGATCTAAGTTATTCTTCGTGGATTGAAGCCAAAACATGATGTTCATAAGAACACCATGATGACATCATCCTAGAACACCTTAAATCCAGTGATTTCACGGTTAAAAGTTAAGATTCAAAAGATAGAAAGGTGGAGGAGTGCGTGTAGATCAATAAAGTACAAGATTTAGGTTGGAAACTTACAAGAATCGCGAGAAATCGGAAGAAATAGAGGCTGGAGCGAGCTGGTCGAGTGAGAGGCTGTCAACATCAACTGATGTGACATATGAGGAGTATTTATAGGGTTTCCATAAAAGGAAAGTGGGGGAAAGTGGCTGGTCGATCGGTTGGCCACTCGATTGGAGTGATCGGTGCGACGAGTTTTGTTGTTTCGATTCGCGTGTTGAGCGTTGCGATGCGATAGAGTTTCCCATTCAAATTACTTTTAATCCCAACTACTATATCTAACATACAATCATCCTAATTAACTTGCGTTTAGTGTTTGCGATTCGATTGCGATAGAGTTGCGATTGCGTTTCGATTAATAACCACAACATAACATAAATGAACATGCACAAGTAACACACAAAAGGCACACACACGTATAATAATCTCCAGAACGCGTAATTCGAGCTGCGAATGCGATTGCGATGCGATAAAGCGATAAAACATGCGATAAATAGTGATTAAACCTCGATTATTAACAAGTACTCCACATAATACAACTAACGTAACAACACAAATAGACTAGCTACAAGTCAATGAAGTCAAAACAGTAGTTGAGCAAGGAGTGACAGATCGCAATTAGCAATCTTTTCTTCCTTTGACTTCAATGTTGACTTTGACTTTGACTTTCGAAACACGGGGTGTTACAGCCTCTCCCTGTTAAGGGAATTTCGTCCCGAAATTAGGCTTCAGCCGTAACAAACAACTGCGGGTACTTCGCCTTCATGTCTCTTTCGAGTTCCCAAGTGAACTCTGCGCCTCGTTTGCCTTCCCATCGAACCTTCACAATGGGAATGCGCGAGCGTCTGAGCTGCTTGGTTTGGCGATCCATGATCTCGACAAGCTTCTCCACAAAGTGTAGTGTTTCGTTTACTTGAAGATCTTCTAGAGGTACAAACAAATCATGCTCAGCCAGGCACTTTCTGAGGTTAGAGACATGGAAAGTCGGGTGAACGTTGCTAAGTTCCTCCGGTAGTTCGAGTCTGTAGGCCACTTTTCCGATCCTTTCCAGAAACATATCGAGGCGTGAGTTTCCCTCTCTTGCCGAATCTGACCACACCCTTCCAAGGTGATACCTTTAGGAGTACATGGTCGCCAACGTCAAATTCAAGGGGCTTGCGTCGTCTATCGGCGTAACTTTTCTGACGACTCCGAGCTTTCAGCAGATTGTCTCGAATTTGGAGGATTTTGTCAGTCGTTTCTTGCAATAGCTCAGGACCGGTTAATTGCGAGTGCCCGATCTCGTGCCATACAATGGACGATCGACATTTTCTTCCGTATAAAGCCTCAAACGGTGCCATTTGAATGCTGGAATGATAACTGTTATTATACGAGAATCCGACTAAAGGCAAGTAAGCATCCCAATTACCACCGAAGTCTATGACACACGAACGGAGCATGTCTTCAAGGGTACGAATCGTTCTTTCAGTTTGACCGTCGGTTTGGGGATGAAAAGCGGTACTTAGATTAAGCGTAGTACCGAGAGCCGTTTGAAACGTTTCCCATAGACGCGAGGTAAACCGAGCATCACAGTCAGATATGATATCGCGAGGCGTCCCATGTCGATAAATGATCTCATTGGTGTAGATTCGGGCTAATCTTTCCACCTTGTAGTCTTCCCGTATTGGCAGAAAATGAGCAGATTTGGTCAAACGATCAACGACAACCCATATGCTGTCATGACCTGATGGTGTGCGCGGGAGCTTTGTTATGAAGTCCATAGCTATGCTTTCCCATTTCCACATGGGGATCACGGGTTGCTCAAGCAAGCCAGAGGGTCTTTGGTGCTTGGCCTTGACTTTCGAGCAAGTCAGTCACTTCCCAACATAGAGGCCGATATCTCTCTTCATGCCCGGCCACCAGTACTTGTAACGAAGGTCCTGTTACATTTTGTCGGCACCGGGATGAATAGAATATCGAGACTTGTGGGCTTCGTCCATCAAAATCTGTCATAAACCGGTCCGCTTAGAGATCCAAATTCGGTCCAGATAATGGAATATCCCATTCGACTTATTCAATAGATGGGCTCCATCGTGGTTGATCCTTTCCTTCTTCAAAGTTTGCTCGGTAAAACAAGCATGCTGAGCTTCGCGAATGAGAGCTTCGAGATGATGCTGGGCTTGAACATTGTGGGTGCTATGCAAATAGCTTCGTCGGCTTAGGGCGTCGACAACGACATTTGCTTTGCCTGGGTGGTAACGAATCTCACAGTCGTAATCGTTGAGAAGTTCTACCCATCGGCGTTGACGCATATTAAGTTCTTTCTGGCTGAAGATGTGTTGTAGGCTCCTATGGTCGGTGAAGACCTTACACTTTGTACCATAAAGGTAGTGTCGCCAAATTTTCAATGCAAAAACAACTTGTTAGTGCATATGTCTGTTGACTTCGTCTTGTATCGAGTCTTGTATCTAGATTGGATAGACCGGAGCTCAGTAGACTAGAAAATAGGAGGTTAGAGGATATTGTCCAGGTCGCACGAGCTGGCTAATCCAGCTCGTACGGTCTGATCAGGTCGCACGGTCTGGGTTGGCAAGTTCATGCGGTCTGGCATTCCTATAAATAGGTGAGTCCAGGTCTTCATTTGTAACTTTTGTGATTCCGGAGACGAACTGCTGCCGAAGTGTCGAACGATCTATAATCAGTTTCAAATCAATACAATCAACAGTTAAAGTGATTCTACGTGCAAATCTAGTTGCTATAACATCAATACGTCTGATTCCGCCTTTCGTATTGATCGAGAACTTTTCTGAACGACTCGTTTGATCAATTCCCGATCCTACACAACTGCGCCTAGCTCGAGGTCGTGGTTGTATAGTTCTTCTCGTGGATCTTGAGCTGACGAGATGCGTAAGCGATAACCTTGTCCCGTTGCTTGAGAACACAACCAAGACCAAGGTTCAAGGCATCACAATAGACGATAAAGTCATCGTTTTCGTATGGTAAAGCAAGGACAGGAGCATTGCAAAGCATATGCTTGAGGGTTTGGAAAGCAGATTCTTGTTCAGTTCCCCAAACAAAGGATCTGTCTTTATGCGTGAGGGAAGTAAGGGGCACGGCGATTTTAGAGAATCCTTCGATAAATCGGCGATAATAGCCCGCTAGTCCGAGAAAAGAACGAACTTCAGACGGGTTCTTAGGCGTAACCCAACTCTTAACAGCTTCAATCTTCGTGGGATCGACATGAATACCTTGACTATTGACAATATGACCGAGGAATTGAACCTCTTCCAGCCAAAATTCACACTTGGAGAACTTGGCATAGAGTCCATTCCCTTGGAGCAGTTCGAGAACCAAACGTAGATGGTGCGCGTGTTCGGCTTTCAACTTGGAATAGATCAGGATATCATCGATGAACACGATGACGAAGCGGTCAAGAAATGGTTTACATACGCGATTCATCAGATCCATGAAAACCGCGGGTGCGTTGGTTAGACCAAAAGGCATAACAACGAACTCATAATGGCCGTAACGGGTGCGAAAAGCGGTTTTGGGTATATCCTCCTCTTGAATGCGTAACTGGTGATAGCCTGAGCGTAGATCGATCTTGGAGAAACATGTAGCACCTTGTAGCTGGTCAAACAAATCATCGATTCGAGGCAAGGGATAGCGATTCTTGATTGTTAACTTATTCAATTCCCGATAGTCGATGCACATCCGGAACGACCCATCCTTCTTTTTGACGAAAAGGACTGGTGCGCCCCAAGGAGAGGTGCTTGGGCGAATGAAGCCTTTATCAAGTAATTCCTGGAGCTGACTCGAGAGTTCATGCATTTCGGACGGAGCGAGTCGATAAGGAGCTTTAGCAACAAGGTTTGCTCCAGGAACGAGGTCGATACGAAAGTCAATATCACGACTTGGCGGCAGACCAGGAAGATCATCAGGAAATACATAAGGGAATTCACAAACAACAGGTACGTCTTTCACTTCTGTCTTTCCTTCTCCGTTACTACAATGTTGGCCAAGAAAGCTTTGTATTCTTTGCGGAGTTACTTGCTAGCTTGGACACATGACATGAGCTTAAGACCTTTCGAGGGAGTTTCGCCATACACACAAAGTTGGTCACCATTAGCGAGCGAGAATCAAATCATCTTATCGAAGCAAACAACTTCAGCATGGTTTTCACGAAGAAAGTCCATGCCTACTATGATGTCAAAACTTCCGAGCTGCATCGGAATAAGATCGATTGGAAAGACGTGATTGTTGAGCTCGAGAGTACAATCACGAAGAACATAATTTACTGTGACGGTTCTTCCGATGGCAACTTCAACATCGAACGTTGAGGGGAGATGGGAGCGCTTACGATTAAGGAGCTTTTCGAACTCAAATGATACAAAACAGTTATCTGCTCCAGTATAAAACACACACGAAGCATAAATACCATTCACAAGGAACGTACCATTCACCACGTTGTTGTCAGCCTGAGCCTGGCGCACATTGATGTTGAAAGTTCTGGCACGGGGGGCTTGTTGTTGTTGCTGCTGCTGTTGCTGAGGCTGCTGTTGTTGAGGCTCTTGTTTCACAACCGGATTGGGGCACATATTTGCGAAGTGGTCGGGATCACCACACGCAAAGCAGACTCTGGCGTTGACCGCGGGTGCCGAAGTAGCTTGTTGGCCTTGAGGAGCGGGAAGTAGAGCTTGATGAGCAGTAGCTGGAGCTGCGGTGCTGCGGGTGCCAGTTCGACAATTGTCGGTGAAGTGGCCATACATATTGCAATGCACGCAATATCTGCAGGCGATTCCCACTGGGTGATAATAAGTGCATGTCGGGCAGGCAGGGTGTGGACGGGTATAAGCACGCTTTGTAGGCGGTGCTTGGGTAACTGGTGCTGGAGCTGATCGGTGTTGGGGTTGCTGTTGCTGTTGAGCTGGTACCGCTTGGAATGGAGTAGCGGTAGTGACAGCACAGTTCTTGTTGCTGGAGTTGTTGTTGTTGTTCTTCCTCTTGCGACGAGAGGACTTTGATGACTGGGGAGTGGCGACGGTTTCAGCAGTTGCGGCGGTGGTAGCTTGATGCAAATTCTTCGAAGCTTTATCCCAAAAACCAGCTTTGACTCGCTTGTCGTTGATTTCAGCGGAAAGCAGGTAAGTTTCCTCGATTGTTGCTGGCTTTGAAGCATGCACAAAATTTGCAACACAATCCGGTAGAGCTCGAATGTACTTCTTGATCGTCATATCAGCAGTCTTGACTTGATCAGGACAGATTATACTGAGCTACTTGAAGCGAGCGGTTAAAGCAGCGTTGTCACTATCCTTCTGCTTTATATGCCAGAATTCGTCCTCCAACTTTTGGCGCTCATGGGGAGGGCATAACTCTTCCAACATGACGTTCTTCAACTCATCCCATGTCAGACCATAAGCTGCATCATTTCCGCGTTTGTTCCTCTCGGCCGTCCACCAGTCTAAAGCACGGGACTGGAAGAAGCCGGTAGCATTCAGAGTGCGAAGATCATCAGGACAGCCACTCTGGCGCAGGGTGACCTCGATCGAATCAAACCATTGAAACAAAGCCGTAGGGCTATCTTCGCCAGTGAATTCTTTCGGTCCGCAAGCTTTAAACTGCTTGAAGCTGAAAGCAGCTTTAGGGGTTTCAGTCCTGGACTCTTCAGACGATTTGCTCACATTCTCGTATAGTTCACTCACGATCTGAGGAAGAACTTTCACCATTTTCTTGGCGACGAGAGCAGCAAGGCGTTTGTCTTTCTGGCTCTGGCGAGCAGCGCGCGAGTGATGGGATCCAGATGACGACATTGTCTGCAACAGACATCGCCATAGGACTCAGACACAATATAATTGAATCTCACCTCACACGCCTAATACTACTAAAGCTCAGGGACACAATCACATAAACACATAGGCACATAATCACATATTCACATAAGCAAAGAAGCATATAGGCACGTAGAACACGGAAGCACAGAAGCACAAGAGGCAGTCAGAATACAGAAACCTATCATTCAAAGTCCGCGAGCGTTCGAGAATAGAGATTGCGATTAGCGAGTACACAACGAGCAACATAGCGTACAGTGACTCCACAAATAGTAGCGATTTGTCAGCGTTTTGAGGTAGTTGCGCAGTGCGAGTCGTGTGTGTCGATCAAAGCGAAGAGCGAAAAGCGAATAAATCACCAAAAATCGTAACACATAAACGGATAAAATCACATAAAACACATAAAACAACGAGTATCAGAGTCGGCAGTTGCGAGCTCAGAATCGAAACATATAAAAATCAAGAATGGGTTGTCTGCGGCTGATTAGACATCGACTACCCAAAGTGGTTTGACTATTCACAAGGACTTTTTTGGCACACTTTGGCCTTCGGGACTGTGCTCTCGCCTCGAATTTGGGCGAATGGCACGCATCCTGACAGCTATAGTGTGACTTCAAGTCGTTGGAGTCCGTCGAGACTTTGGTGAGAGTTTTATAAAACCAAAATAGGGATCAGAGCAAGTCGTCAAGATTCGGGTTTCACCCCTAACTTAGCAACTTCGTTCCAGTTTTGATAAAAATTAGAGGAAAATCTGCGTTAAAGTACGGATATCACACCTGATTCAATGCAAATTCTCGTATTTATAGATAAAAATGCGGGTCGATCAAGCAATTTAGTCGAGAGTTTGCGGTTTTCACACCTAATCTCGACTAAATCGCTTATTCATTTTCGAACATTAGAGTGTAGTGATAGTGTAGCGTAAGCGAGGATAGCGAGAAATAGCAAGCAAGCTCGTGCATAACCCCTACAGGGTATGCACAAGTCGGTCTGTTGGCACCTAACTATAGACTAGGTCGTTTCTAAGACATCGACCCGGACTAGGTCGAGTCTTGCCTAATTCCCTATAGTCATGGCTCTGATACCAATCTGTCACACCCCAACCGATGGCGGAAACATCGAGGCGTGGCACTGAGCGAAACAGATTGTCCAGAAGTTTCCATAACAACTACGATTACCAATTATTTAAAGCATCACGTCCCATACCATGACATAATAAGTAACATAATTATTACAGGAAAAGTCAAGACAAATTGTTCTGTTTCGACAACTCAGAATTTAAGTACAGGGAATTTGTTTATTTGTTTCTAGACCTTTCCTAGCCTCGATTTCACAGCAAGCCAAGCATTTAAACATCTTAAGCACCTGCCACATACGTTAAAGTAAAAGTCAATACATATAGTGTAAAGGTGAGCATACAAGTTTAATAGATATAATAGAGTTCGAAATCGTTTACGCATAACCAGCACGTACATAGTGTGAAATGAAGCACGTAAGTTATCGACATGATCCTATCAATACCAATGACTGCAGGTTGACTGCGCAAGGCAGTTCGTAATACATATTCACCACTGTGAACCATGTAATTAATTGTCCTTAACAACCCCTGAGTGAACAGGTGCTGAGTCCAAACTATAGTACTATCGTTGCTAAGGCAGGTAGACAGCAATCCATGTGTAAACATAACAAACAAGCATTCATTCATTGAGTCACGTATAACATGCAGTAACGGTTAGCGTTAAAGTATTGCGTAGTGTGTTCGATGTGATTTAGAATAAGTAACGTATGTAACACCCAAAAGTGCGTAAAGCAAAAACGGTTCGAGTATACTCACAGCAATGATGGATTGAAGGGAGCGCTAGAGTGAGTTTAGCCTGATCAGAACGATAGCATAAACGATAAGCGGCGCGTAAAACAATGCCAAGTGTCAATGGATCGGATGGTAATCCGATCGAATGGCAATCCGATCGGATGGCCAGTCGATCGGGTGACAATCCGTTCGGATGGTCATCCGATCAGATGACCATTCGATTGGATTGTTACCTCGTTTGGGATGGATGTGTTTGTGTATGATGGCTTGACTTTTGAAGTTTTCGTTGTAGCATTTTGAAAATAGAGAAGTATCTCTACCCTTCAGGTCG
>JARYGA010055401.1:0-26884 GCA_030545235.1 Helianthus tuberosus | reverse complement strand
ATTTTAATTTTCATTTGTAACATTAATTATTTTTTCTAGTAACCATCAAATTTAATAAGAAAAAACAAAAAACAAATAACCTGATAAAAAAAAATTAAACTATATTAATATAACACATCACTAGAGAAAGCACATGTCTAAACTCTAAACACACCTTTTACCCTCAGTGAGAAAACACACCACATGGATCTCAATCCCAAACCCCTCATCCACCATCCATTCAAACCCCTCATCCAACGGTTTAAAATAACTCTAAAAACACAAAATCCTTAAACACAAAATAACCTCTCAAACAAGCACACCCCAAGATCCCTGCCCCCACCCTTTTTGCTTCAGTTCAACCACCAGAATCACCCACATCTCCATCATCGGCGACCACCGTAGGCGGCGGTGGCGTGGTGGAGTTTGTCGGGTCGTTGTTCGAGCGAGAGAGAGAGAAACGGCGAGATGAGAGAGACAGAAACGGCGGCGCCGGCAGCCGTACGGGTCGCCGGCAACGACAATCGTGCCGACATTGGCGACGGTAAAGGTGGGTTCTTCTTCTCGGGTCAGTTTAGGCCCAGTTTGTGCTCGGTTCAGTCATTTGGCTCGAGTTATATCCCGCTCGGTTCAGGTATGTGGTTCGATTCGAGACGAGTTTCGTTCAAGTTTGGGTTCTGTTTTCAGTTTTGGCACGGGGGATTTTGGTTCGACCGGTAATGGCAGCAAGAGTAGTGCCGGTTTGAGTCCAGGTTGTGGTCCGGGTCTCAGGTTAACGACTCTGTTTTGCCTCGGGTTTTCGGGTCAGACTCTCGTGTTTTGGTTCCGCGGGTTCAAGAGTAGTTGCCTTCCTCTATCTATGTCTGATCGACTTTATGTAGGTCAAACATTGTTCTTTTAAGCCGATGAATATATTCACAGATCAACAACTGTTTGTTTTCTTCTATGTATTTAATAGTGGTTACAACTTACAACATAACTAAATTCTCACAACTGTTGGATTAGTTGTAATAATAATTTTCAAGAGTGGTTTGTTTTTATTCGGGTCTCGGCTCGGGTTCAGCCTACACCGAGTCAACAGATTCTTAAATTTACGGATCCATTGGGTTGCAAGGATACTTATTAATATTTCAAATGTTTTGGTCAAATCCGAGATCATCACTTGGTAATATTTCAAATGTTTTAACAGATTTGAGTATTCTGTTCCTTAAGAATGCTCATTGAAAACGTAGTTAACTTTATGCATTAGTCTTTCATAACATATTTATTATTATAAAAAAAATAAATAATAATAATAATAATACTTAATAAAAAAAACATATGCATATTTAAAAAACAATGTTATAAGTAGTCCCGGCAGACGGGTCGGGCCGGGGGTCGGGTAGGGTCTTTGACCCAAGACCACCCGACCCGACTCGTTTGCCGGGTCTAGTTATATCATCGTTTTTTTAATGTGCATATGTTATTTTTATTAAGTATTCTTATTATTATTAATATTATTATTTTAATTATTATTATTATTATGAGTTTGAAAAATTTTGAATCAAATAAATCATGTATGCTTGGGTAAATAAACATTCTTGGTCGATAAGGGTCATAGAGGTCGATAAGTTAACGGGCAATCATCCCGTTAACTTAGCCACGATAAAATAAACACCTTCGACATAAGCGATCGATAAAATGGAATGGTTCGGGTAAACCTCCGGACCATCGAACAAATGGAAAGTAAGTTTGATAAATAAAAAACAATGTTATAACTAGTCCCAGCAGACGTTTTATACTAACACTTGATAAAAAAAAATGTAGAAGTTTTATAATACTAATTTAAAAAAATGTTGACGTTTTATAATAATAATTAAAAAAAATGTTGACATTTTATACTAACACTTGATAAAAAATGTAGAAGTTTTATAATACTAATTAAAAAAAATGTTGACGTTTTATAATAATAATTAATTAATAAAAATGCCATTTTTCTAAATATATTAAATAAAAAAAATGACATTTATATACCTTCCTTTTATAACAATAAATAATAATAAATATAAATGTTTATATATTTTTTTTATTTTAACAACAATTTAAAAAAAATATATAAAGTTGTACGAAGAAACTGTTGTACGAAGAAACTGTTCGATTTCACGGTTTGTTTGAGAACCTGATTCAGATACACAACGGGTTCGTGTGAATCTAAGTAATAATATGTAATAGTTAGCGATTTAGTGTGTAGGGTTTAGGGTTTCGGCTATGTATTGTATTACATTTTGTATGAAAGTGTTGTGTTTTGTGTTATTTTATCAAACAATGTTCACTTACATTTGCGTTTTGGATTATAGAGAATTTGACGTTTTATAATAACACTTGATAAAAAAAATGTAGAAGTTTTATAATACTAATTAAAAAAAAATGGTGACGTTTTATAATAACACTTGATAAAAAAAATGTAGAAGTTTTATAATACTAATTAAAAAAAATGGTGACGTTTTATAATAACACTTGATAAAAAAAATGTAGAAGTTTTATAATACTAATTAAAAAAAATGGTGACGTTTTATACTAAGAGTTGATAAAAAATGTAGAAGTTTTATAATACTAATTTAAAAAAAGTTGACGTTTTATACTAACACTTGATAAAAAATGTAGAAGTTTTATAATATTAATTATAAAAAATATTTACGTTTTATAATAATAATTAACTAATAAAAATGTTGCCATTTTTCTAAATATATTAAATAAAAAATGACATTTATATACCTTCCTTTTATAACAATAAATAATAATAAATATAAATGTTTATATTTTTTTTATTTTAACAACAATTTAAAAAATATATATATAAAGTTTTTTTTAAATAATATTTAATCCCAATGAAAACCCACACATCCCCCCAATTTTATTCCACACAAAAGAGCTAATGATTGGGCAATCATTGGCTGACATCCAATCATTGACAATTAATAGGATGTGTGAAAAAGTAACCATAAAGTAAACGTATAGGGCAATGAGGGGCTTATCAGGTGGGTCCATTTTCAGGCGTATAGGGCAATGAGGGGTGTATAGGGTTAGGGGATGTGTGGATAAATTGGGGACGTGTGGATAACGTAAAGTTATACAACCCTCATATAAGGCAATGAGGGTTGTATAGGGGTTGAGTGCATTAATTATGTCAGAAAAAGTAAAGTTATACAACCCTCATTGCCCTATGAGCGGTGTATTAAAAAGGTGGTAGTTGGAGCATTAAACCCTATACGCATCTCATTGCCCAATACGCCTCAAACTAATGCCAATCATTGGGTGTTAGCACAATTCAATACGTCAATATAAAAAAACATGCACATTTTTTTTATTAAAAATATACACAATTCATTTTATAAAAATATAAAGTTTTTATAATACTAACAAAATATTTTATAACAACATTTTATAAAAAAAAATTAATTTTCTTAATATTTCACCACTTCCCCATACAAATACCCTATCAAAATAAAGTTACTTACACCCCAATCATTGGTAATCATTGGCTGACACCCAATGATTGGCATTAGTTTGAGGCGTATTGGGCAATGAGATGCGTATAGGGTTTAATGCTCCAACTACCACCTTTTTAATACACCGCTCATAGGGCAATGAGGGTTGTATAACTTTACTTTTTCTGACATAATTAATGCACTCAACCCCTATACAACCCTCATTGCCTTATATGGCGCTGCTAGGGGGGGGGGGGGGTGGTTAAAAACCCTACTCGTAAGTGACGTTTCAGTATTCTAGTTCTGGACGATTTCATCAGAGCGAGTTTATCAAGTTCGATCTCCATCAACGATTTCCTCAGGTTCGATGCTATTAATTTATCTCCATAAATTGTATTGTAAGTTTTTTTGTTTTCTTTTTCTTCCATGATTCCTAATAGATGCATTATCTTCATGATTTTTGTTTTCTCAATGTTTTTTTTTTTTTTTTTTTTTTTTTTTTTTTTGTCTTTCTCTATGATTTTATTTTATCTTCATGATATGTGGTGTTTGCTTTTTGTTTTTTTTATATCTTGTTACATGATATATGTTGTTTGTTTTTTTTTTTTTTTGTTTTATCTCCATGACTTGTGGTGTTTGTTTTTTTTTTCTTTTTTACTGTCATAATTTGATAGAGCTGTCTCCGAGAACTCTTAAAATAATTAAGGACTCAGACAAAATAAAAAACTGGGCCCAAAATTGCGGTTGGGGGAAATAAATTAAAAAAGTAAGACCTTGTGGTGGAGTAAACGCTTGAACTTGAGACCTCTGCATTATCTTTATCTTGAGATGGTTTTTTTCACTTCACCACCAAACTTTTATATGTATAATAAATGAATGCATATATTAAATATATAATTTACTATATATATATATATATATATATATATATATATATATATAAAAGCTTATAAAAATCTTTTAGGCCCTTTGAAAATTTGGGTCTTGAACGATGGTACGGGTTGGCGGCCCAAGAGATAGCCCTGTAATTTGCTATTTGCCTCATATTAACAACTATAATATTTTTTTAACCAGAATGCATCAGGTTAACGCAGTAACCGAATTGATTCAAAACGAGGATTTAAACAAAATGTCTCAATTTGCGGTTGTGAACAATGATGATGTGAATGATGTGTTAGAAGAAGACGAAAATGGAGATGGAATTGATATGGATGACGAGTTTGAAAAAGATGGAATTGGAGATGAAACATCAAATGGTAACGTTCAAGTATCTTCAACTTATACTAGTTTAGAGGAAATTAATATGAATATTGATGAAAATTGGAAGACAACATATTCCCAGATTAAAATTGATTTTACTAGCGAGCTAGGAAAAGAATACAATGACAAGGAAAAATTTACTAGGCTTGTCAAGTTGCATAGTATCAAAACGCATAAATATTTCAAGGTTGTTGAATCAAAACCAACCACTTGCTGTATAAAATGTAAGTTACATGATCAAGGATGCAAATGGCACCTTCGTGCAAGTAAACGTAAACGTAATGGTTCTTTCGAAATCACAAAGTATACTGGTCCACACACTTGTTTGCATAATATTATTACTCAAGACCATCCAAATCTAGATGCAACCTTGATCACTCAAGAAATCCAACATCTTATAAAAGAGCAGCCTTCTATTAGTATTGCCACTTTAAAAGCTGAGATAATTGATAAATTAGGCTACACTCCTTCGTACAAGAAGGTTTGGGTAGGAAAACAGAAGGCAATTGAACAAGTCTTTGGGAATTGGGAATAATCTTTTACCATTTTACCCAAATTTTTCTATGCACTACAAAAGTTCAATCCAGGGACTATCGTGGAATGGTGTGTAATGAGAAAGACTGATCAAGTGGAATTTAGATGTGTTTTTTTGGCCATTTGATCCTTCTATCAAGGGTTTTAAGCATTGTCGATCGGTTATTAGCATTGATGCCACACATTTGTATGGAAAGTATAATGGCAAGATGATGATTGCAATGGGAGTTGATGGTGATAATCAAATATTGCCACTTGCATTTGCTATCGTAGAAAATGAATCTTATTCAAGTTGGAATTGGTTTCTTTCACATATCAAGAAACATGTGGTGAAAGATAGCGAAGGGATATGTTTAATAACTGATCGTCATGCTGGAACCTTAAACGTAGTTAATGAGCAAGAATCTCCTTGGTCAGAACTGTTGGGTTATTCGGTTTGTTTACGGGTCACGCGGTTACGGGTTACGGGTCCAATATTCGGGTTTGTTTGCGGGTCAGCAGGTTTACTAGATCTATTCGTACATCTTGTTTGGCTAAAGAAGTGGTCATAGTTGTGCGAGTTTGAAGGGGACGTGATTGACCGAATTTTATGCATGTGGACTTTGAACGTGGAGTTCTATTTTGCATGTGTTTATTATTTCTATGTTTTGATATAATTGTTATAAATAGCAGTAGTGGTAGTTGTTTATTTGTACCCTCTTTTGTTTAATAGAATATAGAAGTCCTTCTTTCATTTCTTCCAGCAAATTACTTCTACACTTACGTGAGTGTTAGAGTGTGTGAACTGGGATCTGAACCAACATTTGGTATCAGAGCCTAGGGCTCGGGAAGCAGGTTTGAAGATCGGAGGAAGCCTTTGCCGTCGACGGGTGTGTCGGTCGGTAGGTGGAGGGCAGTCATAAAGAAGGGGTTGTTTAACAGCGGAAGACGGAGACGTGGTGTTCGTTTCAATCGTTGTCGTGCGGAGAGTACCAGTTTGGATGACGGGTGAACATCGGTGTGTCTCGTGGCTGTTAGTTGTGATTAAAGTGGAAGAAAAGGTTGTAGCGATCAGAGGTTACCGGTGTGCAGTGATCGGAGGCGACAGATCAGCAGTGATCGGAGAGAACTAGGTGATCGCAGGTCGGTGGTTTCGAGGGTTACCGTTGTAGCGGATCAAGAGGGTAGCGGAGACGAGTCGAGATTCGGGCCAAATCAGCGGGCTTGTCAACCCAGTTTGTTGATTGAAGAACGAAGAAGAGATCGTGTTTTTATTTGTTGGATACTCTTTCTCGCTGAGGAGAAGAATCGCAAGGAGGTGTCGAATTCTTACGGCAGAAAAACCAACGGGTGTAGCGCGGTAGAAACGAAACAGCGGGGTGGCTGAGATATTCGTTTAGCGACTCGAAGACGGTACAGGTGGTAGGTGTCTAGTTGGTGGTTGATACGCAAGGTGTGCTTATCAAGGAAGAGCTTGACAGAATAGTGAAAACACGATCAGGTGGTGAACGACTTTGGACGTGGTCGAGGTGAAGACCGGGGTGTCCAGGATAGGTCGAGTTATTAGAAAATACTTTGGGCGTGACCGTGGTTGAGGTCGGGTGTCCGGTACAAGTCAGAGATGGTTTGAGAGGAGGCAGTGATTCGGGTGTCATGAACGAGTGGTGTGAACAAACCGATTAAGGGGGTGATTGTTGGGTTATTCGGTTTGTTTACGGGTCACGCGGTTACGGGTTACGGGTCCAATATTCGGGTTTGTTTGCGGGTCATGAGTCGTCACGTATTGGGTCACGGTTCAGCAGGTTTACTAGATCTATTCGTACATCTTGTTTGGCTAAAGAAGTGGTCATAGTTGTGCGAGTTTGAAGGGGACGTGATTGACCGAATTTTATGCATGTGGACTTTGAACGTGGAGTTCTATTTTGCATGTGTTTATTATTTCTATGTTTTGATATAATTGTTATAAATAGCAGTAGTGGTAGTTGTTTATTTGTACCCTCTTTTGTTTAATAGAATATAGAAGTCCTTCTTTCATTTCTTCCAGCAAATTACTTCTACACTTACGTGAGTGTTAGAGTGTGTGAACTGGGATCTGAACCAACAAGAACCGTGTGGTTTCCACAGGTATAATTTATGTAAATTCATCCTATTGGTTTGAACTTTTTTTTTTCATGTTAATAATATTCATCATCTTAGTTTTTCAAAGGTATTGCTTAAGGCATTTCATAAACAATTTTAATGATAAGTTTCGCAACTCACAATTAAAAGCTTTAGCTTATCGTGTTGTGAGTCAGAATCAAATTAGAAAGTTCAATGCCATAATGGAAGAAATTGAGACGATAAATAAACAAGCTCGCAAGTGGCCCGAGGGACATGCATCTGTCTCTCTCTCTTTGCTTGAGCTATACTATAGGTTATGATTAATCTTTGAGATGGAAGCTGGGTAATGTACCTAAAGAGAGAGAGAGACAGATGGGGGGGGGGGGGTTATTAGTTGCAGGTTGTTAAGGTGGAGGAGATGATGGTGTTTTTTATATATTTTTTATTGCTTTTAATTGTTCAAGGGTAATATAGTCATTTCACACATAGTTAACCTAGAAATTTAACAGAGGTTAGGTCAGGGGACCAACCGAGTTCATTTTTGACAACTTTTGGGACCACGCATGTAATTAGTACACCACTAGGACCAAGTATGAAATTTTTGCAAATCACAGGGACCAACCAAGCATTTAACTCTTTTTTTTTATGTTTCTTAGTTCACTTGTTGTAATTTAGTTTTAGATGTTTGTTCACTTACTTTTGGCTTTTAAATGTCCAGACGATCAAGTTTTTTTTGTTTTTTGTTCTAGTTGCATAAAATTAAGGACTTATAAGCTAGTTTAATCAGGAAGAAAATAACTTATAGTGAGTGAACCGAAGAAAAAATGATAATCGGTTAATTGAATGATAAATAAAAAGAAAAGAGTTACAAATATATTAGTTAAAATAAGTAAATAAGAAAAACACCTATTTCGATAAATATTTTTGAAATCACCCATTTTAATAAATAATTTTTCCGCCTCCACTAAAAGGTGAATTTACTAAAAGGTGATGAATATACAAGGGGAGATGCTTACATGATGTGACACTTTGTTTGATATTTGGCCTAGTTGCATGAAACGCATCACAATTTCGAGCCAATATCTGCAGCACATGCCATAGGTTCTTTTCTTGAGGAAGTTCTGTGTGATCATTTAATATTCGTAGTGCAACATCTACAAAAGGTTTGGCAGTTGAGTACATATTTAATGAAATAACAAGATCAAGAATGGATAGTAAAACTCAGAAAACAGTATAAAGATTTTTATGGAAAAGTTCCATACTGAACATGCCAGCCTCGATGCATAATAACAAAACCTCATCCCTGCTGTCATTTGTCCAATACTGATTTTCCATCATTCTTTGATGCTGATAATATAGATAGGTCACCATATCATATTTTCCATGAAAAGCAGCAAGATAGAGTGGCATCTTATTATCACGACCTCGAATGTTTGGCAGCGTAGAATTCTTTGTAAGCATAATTTTTACCATACCAACATTTCCAGCAATAACTGCTAAACAAAAGGCTGTGTTGCCATCTCTGTTTTGCAGTTCTAACTCAGCCACTTCCATCAAGTTTACAAGAAATCTCACAAACTTGGTGCTATGGCTCCCTACTCCAACGTGAAGTGGTGTTTCCTTATTTTCGGTGATGCTATAGCGTACCAAATCTCTACGACGATCAAGGATGACTCTTGCTGCTCTACAATCTCCTGTGATTGATGCTTTATAGAGAGGAACAATGATATCAAAGTAATCTCTTCCAGTACCATCTGAGGAAAATATTACTCAAGTTAACGTTCTAAAAATTAGAGGTTTGTTGTTATGCGTTAAATTAAGAGAAACAAAAAAAACGTACTCTGTAAGATCACATTCATATCATGAAAATAGTGGGTCAATAATTATTAGGTCGGATAGTTACAAAATACAGTTTAATTTGTGTGTATATTTATCTGTATGACCGTATCTGGATCATTTATCTGTATTTTCATCCAAAGACTTACTTTCAAGTAGATATCCACAAGGATGATTGTATGTTGACGCTTGTGCTTGTTGCCCGGGAAGGGTTGTCTGGGTGGCCATCTTATATTTCCCTGCACAATAACCAAGAGGTACACGTAAACTTATATACACATGATTGGAAACCAATTTAAAGTTCATTCAGCTTTGTCAAACTCGTGTCGGGTTGGCTTTATATTATATTTAAACTAAATGCATTTTACATCAATATTCCACTACCCCTTTCTGAATAACAAACTCTAGCCTATTAAAGACAAACCCATGCCCCCTGTTGATGAGCAACTGTTGCGGACAACCTTTTGGACCCTAGTCAACAAACGGATAGCTTCTGGAGCTAGGAAGCCAAAGGTGTCGAAGGCGAAGGGGACAAATGCATGTTGGTTATCAGCACATGCTTTAGCTTGTTTATCCACCTTTTTTGATTCTGCTTTCCTTATAGCTTGTCCTGCTACAAACCCGCTTTCCCTTAAACCAGCTAAGGGGGAGACTCCTGTGAGATCCACACAAGCATGTTTCCATCCCGCCCAACCAAAGACGAGCAGATCCGCTGGTCTCAATGTAGATCTTCCTTCCATGGGGTCTGTAAGGAAATTCACAGGGGCCTCCTTCTTGGCAGAAATCTCCGCTCTTCTCAAGATGTCCCCCAAAACATCACTCACCCAGTCATGCCGATATTTGAAACCAGAGAGCTTCTTACAATGAACAGCATGATCCCCGTATTTATCCGTGCAGGCTTTACGGCAGATTGGGCAGGTTTCGTCTTCTGGATACATAGGGATCATCAACCGGTATTTGATAGCCCTATACTCAACAGCCGGCATGCATTGCCCTAGCCACTCGATCGGGATAACTGTCAAAAAGTCTTGCGCATGGGGGCCTTTCAAGCACTCATTCACCGCCTTCTAGCGGGGAGACAGATCAAATGCTTCTCTCAGGCTCCGAGCGATTTTGTCAAATAGAGCATTCGCCAAAGTTTTTTGTGGCTTGGGGGTGTCCATATTAGAGAAACCGCCAATATCAAAGTCTGGAAGAGAGACACTTAAATACTCAAGGGTCTGTTGGTAGTCTACGTAAAGCTTGACAACCCCACTGTTCCGAAGGATATGGTCTTGCAATACACATGACTGAGCTCTAGACGCCACAAAAGCATAAACTCCAACATCCCGAGCTGAGAGGAAGCCCAAACCACCCAGACTGGTGATCCAATTTAAAATTACTTGTTTCATCAACAACATTTTATGATTGAAAATTAGTTGTTTCTTGGGTAAAACGGAAGAGTTAATTTGTAACAACCCAAAAAGCCGTACCTGAATAGTTTAAAAAAGATTTTTATATCCTATCCTAAAAACAATAAGCAACTTATACCATCTCACATTCATTTTATTCTTTTCATTTTCTATATCTCACATTCAATTTAATGTTTTCATTTTCTAGGACATTCAATTTAATCTTTTCATTTTCTAGGAAAAAACTTAACGATAAGGGCACTTGGTATGGTTTCGGTGAGTTACTTCGGTGACTCCTTTCACCGATCGGGGAACCACCCCCACTTGTTTGGGTCACCAATTGTTTGAATGTTTTTGGTGTATAGTCACCGATGCGGGAAGAGGAGGGAAGGAGGAGGGAGAGGGGTTTAATGGTGGGTCCCAACCCCTTTCAACCAATCACAATTTTTTTTTTAAATTCTTTACCACTCTCTAGGCGTTTGAACCATACCCTCTGATTGAGTGCAAAATGGGGAGTGAAATGGGGACTTGACATGACATGCTATTATTGGGTAGAGAATAACTCAAACACCCTAAAGTGATTGAACCATACTCTCCACCCTAATAGTGGCGTGTATGTGTAACTACTACTATTGACCCGGGCAAAAATTATCATGAGCGAGCAAAAACATTTGAAACCAAAGCTGTAATTTTTGAAAAGTTTGGACCATAACTATAATATAAACATACTTAAAACGCCATCTAATGTAATGTTTCATGTTAGATGAATGATTTTAAGGTTCACAATGTTCGGTAAGGTGAACAATATTTAAAGTTAAGAATACACGGAGTGGAGCTGCAAGAGTGGCATGGGAACCCATTTCATGCCTGTAACACCGCCCCGTCTATAAGGGCTTGAAGGTGGTGTGGGGCGGGTGACTTGAAGTTCTTCACCGGCACGGGAGCAAAACGGTGGACAACATGACGTGATTTAATTGGTGTGAAGAATATAGCCATTGTAACAGCAATATTATAAAAAAGAAGGTTTTTTGAAATAAATTGATCATTTTCTATATAAACCAAACCCAATCAACCATTTTTCCCAATTCTCTTCTAACCCACTCTAAATTTCTCTACTTTTATAAAAAAATATACATCCTCACAATTGTTCCCTTTACCCAAACAACTAGCATGGCTGACCCGAAACACTGAATACTAGTTCGCCTTTAAACTGTCCTCTACATGTTCCGGGTAACCTACCCGACATAACTGCGTTCGCGAATCTTTAATGGGCATGTTTTATCCGCAATATCCTATTGAGCAAC
This sequence comes from Helianthus tuberosus, assembly GCA_030545235.1. NCBI lineage: Eukaryota > Viridiplantae > Streptophyta > Magnoliopsida > Asterales > Asteraceae > Helianthus > Helianthus tuberosus. The sequence goes on along the minus strand of JARYGA010055401.1, from coordinate 15,034 downwards.
ACCTCCTATATCCCTGTCTCAATATCCACTAACAAACATCCCTCACCAACAACTCATTATATCCTAAACGCACCCTACACTTGACTACATACCGGAAACCCAACCGCAAGATATTGTTTAACCGTCGGCTCGAAAGGTTAAAATGATAAGCCACAGGAAGAAAACCGAGGAGGAGAAGGCCCAAGCAAGTGATTGAGTTGCGGTAAAGTGGACATCCGAGGAAGAGATAGTTTTAACATAATCTTGGATACATATATCGGAGAACCTGGTTATCCGCACTTTTATTTTTTACGTAAAAATATATATTGTTAAAAAAACATATAATTTTTCATATTGGATATTTTTTTGGTGTTATATATATTTTACTAATACGTCGTTTTTTAATAAGTACTAATCAGCACGAAGACCAATTTTGGGATTGAATAAACGAACTTTATCACGAAACGTTGAAACAAGAGTTCTATAGGAAAGATGATAGTCTCTTGTTAAAGTGGCATTAAATAAATAATATATTTAATGGTTAATACCAAAACATCAAGAACGCCGCAAGAAGAGATGAAACCGAAACCAATTTCGTGACGAGAGTGTTTACTATTTATCTAGAAAAGAAGAAAGGCCCGTTCAAATTTGTTCTTGTTAGGAAGTGGTGAGGCACTCTACCAAACGGGCAGGAATACCACTTCCGAATGAATGCTCAAAAAGGACACAAACAAGTTCATCGACTCGTTTGGATGCTCATAACAAGTATGATCTAAACTTAAGCGACGATGATGTCGTGGTTGAAGTGTGCCGCTCACCCGGTAGAGAAAAATCAAAAAAGCAGCCGCAAAAATCATCTACTTCGGGTGTGCACTAGGGGTGAGCAGAAAACTGAAATAACCGAACCGTAACCGAAATAACCAAAAAATCCGGACCGGAAAAACCGAACCGAAACAAAAATCGACGGTTCGGTTTTCGGATTTTTAATAACCGAAAATTTCAGTTCGGTTTTCGGATTATCATTTTCAATAACTGAAAATAATCGAACCGATAAGTTTTAATAGTATACCAAATCCATATATTTTTATGTTTAAGTGTTTACCCATCCTACTAAGAATTATTAATTTTATTCTTGTTTGTTAAATATTATAATAAGAACATTACCATCTTTATTTATCATTAAAATTATCCATTGTTTACAAGAACTAACAAAGTTTAATATAAAAATTAAATGGTTTTCAAAGTATTATAAAAGAAAACGTCTTAACAAAAAATTTGGAGAAACATTAAAATAGATTAGAAGGTTAAGTTTATGTGAATAATATTAATTTAAAGGACTAATTATATTAACTTAAATGTAAACATTTACGAAAGATTCTTAAACTTTGAATTATACTTTTAAGTTTTGAATCTTAAATAATTTGTTTCAAAAACCGAAAAAACCAAAAAACCGAACCGAACCGTTGCTAAAACCGAAATAACCAAAACCAAAAAAACCGAAACCCAACGGTTTTTAAAAACCAAAAACCGAACCGAACCGTGCACACCCCTAGTGTGGACTATACCAAACATCGAGCTAAATAAACGTATTGGTACATTCAATAACATCCAACAAGAAATGTTCGATGAAAGAAAATATTCAGGTGGTTTAATCTATTAGCTTTTTATTTTTAACTTGAGTAAAAATGTTAAAATTGTCTCCAAGTCTATGTGACTTTTCCAACCATATTCCAAAAATGAAAGTATTTTGAGTCCCTGAGGTTTCAATTTTGTTAACATTTCCATCCAATTGACAAATTCAGTTAAAATATATCGTTAACTTCCATGGACGATTTTAGCAATTCTCAAACCCTGTGACGATTTTGACGCTTTCTCATTTATTCTTTTGTTTTGTGATTTTATTAATTTAAATTTTATCTTTAAATAAAAATAAAAATAATAATTATAACTAGCATATATATACATACACACACATTTATATACATATATAAATATATATACACACATTTATATATTTACACACTTATTTTTTTAACTATCTTTTTTACATTTAAATAAAAAATAATAATAAATTAATGATGTTTAGTACGACAGAAGAGACGGGTGGTACTGATTTTTGGTACGATGGGTCAATGAGAAGTTAGGAGATACGAGGGCCGAGATAGAGGGGGTGGTTGTGTTGGTGGTGGTGGTGATGAAGTTGGAGAAGAGAGAATGATAGAAGAGAAAGAATGTATATGGTGTGTGTATACAATGGCGGAGCTTGAACGAAAACTCGGTGGGGGTTGGACCCCAATAATCCAAATCGGTGATGGCTAGACTCTTATAAAATACAATACTTTACCCAACAAAAAAAATTCAAATACTTTCAATTAAATTATCACTACGAGCAAGAAAATTAGTAAAGCCAGGCTACCCCTTAACCACAATAAAGCTTGGTCAATGTGTGTATGTATACAAAATTATAAATGTGTGTATATGTGTATAGGGTCAGGATTTACGAAAAACGGTGAAAAATGTGAGAACAGTGAGAACGCTTATGGATCGTCAGATCAAAACAATCTATGGACAAGATTGGCGCGGTGGCGTTTTCGTAAATAACATCAATTTTATTGCTTTGAATGTGCTTCATTAAGGGTAAAAAGGGTAAACATCGTTTCTCCCATAAAACGCCATTAAATATAAAACGCCAACTAATAAACAATATTTTTCATGCGTGGTTTTTTCTCTGTTTTAGTTGGTGTATTTTATGATCTTAGACTACAAAAACGTCATTAAATATAAAACGTCAAAAGTGAAAGATGAGACGTCTTAAAGTCTTAATAGATAAAGCTGAGCAAAACAGGAAATACAAACAGTAACTGAAACGACGAATATTTTATTAATTGCACCTATTAATAATATCTCGCCTAAACTACACGCCAAAGACATCCTATAAACAGAAATGTCGGCACCTTCCATTGATCAAAACAAAAAACAAACGCCATGGTTCCTAAATACCACTCACTGTAAAACGCTAAAAAAGTTAAAAAAATCAAAGATTACAAACATCGTTTCTTGGATATTCAATATTGTTCTGCGTGAAGTTTCACTGAATGGATTGTTAGCTGAGGGGGGTAACTCAATAAAATTTTGCTGCATGAGATGGACAAATCTTCAAGAAAAAGAGACTGATGACAGACATATGTCATTTTGTGTGCTTTGTTCGTGATGAATATTTGAATGGCATGAAGAGACCGATGACACTGAAGAGTGGGATGAAGATAAAGATGAAGACCAAACAAAAAACCCACGTCGTTTTGTCTCCAACATCCACAAAAAGCCACTTCAACAACAAAAAACAATAAATCACAACAAAAGCCAAAAACGCCATATATTTGTGACGGTTCTTGTAGTTTCAAAGAAGAAAGAGACTGATGACAGTGAAGATTTGAAAGAGAAATTCGATTAGGATTTTTAATTTATTTTTTTCGCTTCTATTTTTTTTTTCTTTCTGTGGTTTGTTTTCTAATTTTCCAATAAAAAAAATACACTATTTCTCTAAGACATTGCTTGTAAAACGCCAAGATGCCATAAACGCCAAACTCTACAATTATAATAAAATTTATGGCATCTTGGGGTTTTACAAGCATTTTTTTAGAACAAATGTATAAAACAATGTGCAAGAGAAATATTACAATGTGCCATATTTGTCTAAACGCCTAAAAAATACAAAACACCAAAATCTAAAAAGATGGGACGTGTTACATCCTTAACAGATGAAGCTGAACAAACAGTAACAAAAACAGTAAACTAAAATGACGGAAACTTTTTACTAACATTATAATTAAAACCCACTACATAGGTGTTTGAATTTATTTATCTTTTAAAAAATGCCATAATTGCCTGTCACGTTATACGACTGCATCGTACATGGCGGAAAAAAAGGTCATTATATAAGTAGAACAGGTAAACAAAACCTAACACTCCACATATTCTCTAACACGCCACACCTTGACTAAAACGCTAGAAAACCTAAAAAAATGGCTCAAGTTATTGCATGGAGGTCTGATAGGTCGGAGAAATGTTTCGTCCTAAAGTCCTCTGACAGGAGAAGGGTGAAAATCAAGACAATCAAGGCCATACTTAGCCTGGATGAAGCCGTTCAGATGGATATTCTGACCCTTGGGGTTCCAATGGTCGACGACTGTGAAAGAACTCGAAAGGTAATAAGAAGATTGAAGACAGATGATAATTATGATGATGATGATGATGATATTGACAATACTGGTCTACCAACACATAGGAGTTGGGGTTGGATGAAAAAGCAAGAACGGTTAAAGTGACTTATCAACACGGGGTTGAATATTTATTGCCAATAGAAGAAATGCTGAAGACAGAGTGACTACATCTTCTTGAATAACTCTGTGATTTAGCACCTTCGAATGATGCAACATCCAGGGTTGTTATGATATTTAAGTATAGGCTGCAGCAAAGACGAGACGAGATAATGGCGTTATACGCCAATGCACAGAATGATGATGATGAATCTGAAGAAAGCGATAAACAAAGCGATGGGTACATCTCTGATGTAATCCCATACACAGAAGACTATTAGTTTGTTTTGATCTTGTTTTATTGTAATCTTTTAAATTATTAATGAATTATAATGAATTTTATTAAGAACACCATGAACGTCAAAAAATTACCTTTATAAGATATATGGGATTAATTGAACCGGTAAAATCTACAAAACGCCAAAAAAATGTCACGCCAAGATGTTAGAATTATTAATTAATTTTATTAAATTTGGGAACACCATAAACGCCAAACTGTTATTTATGTGACACAAAAATGATTAATTAAACGAGACAAATCTAAAAAAGATGAGTAAAACGCCAGATAGTTATTGAATCTAACTACACGCCAAACAAATGTTAGTCGCTGATGTGTGTAAAATGCAACATATAAATTACATCAAATGAGGCATAAAACTAACCCTTTTTTAGTACTAATGTTGGAAAAAGACTGCTTTTGTCTTCCTTTTGTATTTTCAGGATTAAATGAGCTCAAATGAACAAAAGAAGTAAAAATACAGCTAAATCTAACAATAATACAAGAAAAGCAATAAACGTGGCATGCCCGACCCCTCGACAGCATCTTCCCAAGCAAAAACAAGTGAACAGAAGGCTGAACACGCCCCGTGCTCAATGAGCACGGGGGCGTGCCCAAGTGTCTGCAGAAAAGACAAAGTTGTAGAAGCTTCTATCACCCAACACGGGGGCGTGCCCAGCGGGCACGGGGCTGTGGTCAACGCAAAGATTCGTAGAATCTGAGCAAATCTTGATAGTACAGATACGCTTCTGCACACGGGGTTGTGCCCAGCGGACACGGGGGCGTGGTCAACTAATACAGACAAACTACATTAAATGAAGAAAAAGAAGAAGGGTGGACACGGCTCCGTGCCCAGCGGACACGGCTCCGTGCCCAGCGGACACGGGGCCGTGTCCGGGCTTCTATGCAGGCTATAAATAGGGGTTCTTGGTTCACTTGTAACTCATCCCTTGGCAAACCACATCTCTCACACTTCACCCACACTCCACCACCATCACAACCCACATCCACCACCATCATCAATCATCCATCATAGAGTGTGTGTAGTAGTCTCGGGATCCAAGATTGATCGTAAGAGTTCTTGACAATCAAAGACCATGTTTGCTTAACTCTCTTACATCACTTTGTGAAGACAAGCATTTAGTGTAATATTTTTTATTTTTAATCTTTTTGCACTTTTTATTTGGTTATGTATTAATGACTTTAATAACTAGTTTCTTATGTTGAAGGTGAATCTTCCTTATCATTTGCCTGTGGTGTCTTGGCGTTATTTTATTGTCTATATAAAATAAAAGATTTACATCATTCATATCTCCACAGTCTATATGGAGATATGTTGGCTACCTGGTCGGGGGTTAAGGGAATGGTTTGGTAAGAGTCTTGCCTTGTTCAGTATATAGATACTGCAAGGACCTGGGTCAAGCTTAGTAGGACCTCCTTCAATACCCACTGGTATTGGATGGCGGGGATTCGAATTTCTTGATCCCCTCATATGTAAACTACTATTAAAACATTAACCCGGCTACTTAGGATTGTATCCCTGCTGACTCAAACTACTTAACCGAGGGTAACGTCCCATTCAGAAGAGGGGCCTACCACATTACGCATTAATAACTTAATTAATTATCTTTCAATAATCCAACCCTTTAGGATTGTATCCTTGCTGACTCAAACTACTGGGTTGAGGGTAACGTCACCTTCAAAAGAGGGGCCTACTACTATAACTAAGATAATCTCTTAAAAAGTGCAAAAGTGCGAAAATAATCAAAGGTTACACTTAAGGCGAGTCGGAACCAAGTGATTCATCTTGTCTAAATGTTTTTTTCTTTTTATTTTTATTTTTCCGCATTTTTAGTTTTTATTTTTCTGGTTTAAAACCTTTTTCTAAATTTTTGATTTGATTAGACGTTAAGGATAAACCGGTACTAAAAGCTCTTGTGTCCTTGGACGACCTCGGTATCTTACCAACACTATACTACGCTCACGATGGGTGCACTTGCCCATATGTGTGTTTGGTGTTAGTAAAATATCGTGTTTTATAAATTTAAAACTTGACTAAAGTGTAAAAAGGGCTAAAATTATACATAAAAATATATCACACCGCACGCACATTTTGGCGCCATTGCCGGGGACACAAGATTTTAAGAAAGTTAGGAATCAACGGCCTAATCGTTTTTTTTTTCTGTGTTTTTTTTAGGATTTTTTTTTAATTTTCAATTTCTGCAGAAGCTCAGCACGGGCCATGCCCGCTGAACACGCCTCGTGCCCAATCTTTGGTACTGGCAATCCTGTTTTAAGTCAGACAGTAGCTCAACACGGGGCCGTGCCCATTCAACACGCCCCGTGCCCAAGTATCAGTTGCTGAAAACAAAACCGTAAGATCCCGACGGTTGGTAATTTCTGACCCAAACATGAGCAATACTGATTTTTTTTACTATCGGCCCTCTTATAGTACGTGGTGTCAAATATGTGGTGGCAATCATGAAGATTTAGAATGTTATTTTTTAAATTACAAGCCCCACTATATAGACCCATTGTTTTCCTGTAGCCTTAAGAGGGGCGAAAGTAAAAATAATCCCTATCTCTCCCTCGAATGCTCTCAATCGACCCTTCTAGGAGAAATGCTTCTTGATGAATTATTTCAAATGGAAGATCTAATTCTTAATTGGGTAAAAGAACTTGAGATGGATATCATTAATTCACCTCAAGACGATACCCAAGAAGAATTATTGAGACCGCATTCGGATAAAAACAACTTCGTTGTTCCCGATATCACCTCTAACTCTAGCGAAAACTTGAGCGATAGTCGTCCCTGTGTCGATTGTGCCGTGAAGGACTCCTCATCAACTTCCTTCGATGCATACATAGACCCGAGCAATTCGGTATACACCTTCTTTAACGAGAGCCCGGGAAAGGGTTGGACTTGTCCACCTACATTTAGCATAGGAATCACCCTCACCGATAACCTCTTGCGTTCTCGTCTAAATCTAGAGCAATTAAGGTATCTCATGCACTTCGGTGTTGTTCCATCCAGTAAGGAACCGCCCGATCCGGATAAATTTCTTAAAAATAGACGAAACTTCATAAAACAGCCTCTAGGCACGGGGCTGTGTCCAGGTCACCACGCCCCCGTGTCCACCAAAAGATTCTCGTCTGACTTTCTGTCAGAATACGGACAAAATGTGTTAGGATCTTGTCTGCACACAGGGCCGTGTCCAGCCGACACGGGGGCGTGTGCAGCGTGCTGTCGTTTTCTATAAAGGCAGCAAGATTCCTGCATATTTGGACCACTCCAAAGACAAAGATCTGGTGAGATCTTCACACATACCATCCTAGGTATATTCTAAAGAAGGTTCTCAACAACCATCTTGTCTTTTCTACTTTTGTTCATTGCCTTCTTCTTCAATTTTTCCTCAACACCTCCATTAGAGCTTGAAATCACCATGGTTCCAAGCTTTATTGATGTTTGTTAGGTTTTTATTCAAGGAATCTTGTTAAAAATAAAGTTCTACAACATTGTTTTAAGTTATTTCTGCTTAAAAATGCTTTAAAAATCAGAAAAAATAATTTGAAATTCCAAGATTACTTGTTCCAAAAATCTGCAGATAGGTGAACACGGGGCCGTGCTCGTTGAGCACGGGGCCGTGTCCGAGGTGCTGTTCCAATAGAATTGAACTCTTTTCGGTCTGTTTTCTCAGAATGGCAAGCATAACTAGCGGAACATCTTCATCCACTCCAGGAACAACCGACAAGGGAGAAGGTCATCAACAGTAGAAGACTCTCTTGTAAACTATGTTTACGCTTTAAGAGAGGCCATTGATGAGATGACAGGAGTAGAAGAAACATTGGTCGACCGTATCAATCACTTAACGGTGGGACTAGAAGGATGTCTTCGAGAGGTCAACCTTTTGCACCAAAGGTTGAACATTCTCGCTTCTCCTCCTTTGGTACCAATTATCACCCAAATGGCATGGAATGTGGTACCGGAAGTCATCATACCGGTCGACTGGTACACCATACACCTGGAGCCCCCTCGAGACATATTACAAGGGGTTCCGGTTGGTGTCACTCCACCTCCACAAGATGTTGAGGAAAATGATCCCGCCTTCTTCCTCCCAATAGAGATAGAAGAATGGCTTTAGCAACGTCTAAGGAACACCCCTCGGTTCGGAGTTCTACGAAGCTTTAAAATACCGGAAAGCCATTTCCGGAATTTTGATTTCTATTATAAGAGAAGAACCCCTTAGGATGATTTTATGTCTCACTTGAGCTATTTTAGGACTTTTAGTTTTATTTTTCTGCCTTATTTTTAATTTTCTAGGACCCTATGTAATGTGTTAGTTTTAATGAATGATGGTTTTAATTATTGGTGTTTGGATGATGTTGTAATGGGTAAAACACACTCGGGATGGTGAAGGATACTAAGGGAGACTTGAACCAACACTCCATGCACAAAACCAGAGCCTCCCGACAATTTTTCTTCATTACAGCAAGTTCGGCACGGGCCGTGCTCAGCCAACATGGCCCCGTGCTGAACAGTCTGTAGGAAATCGCCCAGTTCAGGTAACTGGACACGGGGCGTGTTCGCTGAACACGCCCCCGTGCCCAGGCTTCTGTTACTTTATAATGATTTTTGTTACTGGCAACCTGAACACGGGGCCGTGCCCGGACACCACGGGCCCGTGTCCAGACGCCCAGTAACATAAAAAATTGCTTTTAACACACTTTTTACACATTCAATCAACCTAAAAACTTATTTTTGGGACACATTGAGGACAATGTGTAATTTAAGTGTGGGGGGGGGGATGCTAAAACCTTGAATTTTGCAAGTCCTAATTACATGCCTTACACAAAACTATATTGGAACCGCTAAACACCCCAAATTTTTTTCAAAAACTTTTCATTTTTTTTTACTTGTCTTGGTTTAATTTGGGAATAACAAGTTTTAAAAAGGCTATATTTTTACAAATTTACAACCGATAGCGTCTTGATAAAAAGAACCAACATAAGAAAATTATGAAACGGCATGACAAATCTAGTTAAAATTTGATTATATATACTTGATCACATAAAAACTCATTCCCACAAAAAGTGAGTTTTGAGCCTTTATTGAGCATACAAATACATATCTTTAAACTAAATGCTCATTTTTCGTTTCTTGTGTGAATAGCCGCTTGGTTTCTTACGACTCTAAAACTTGCCATGATGATACATTCCCATTCCTTACCAACTTAAACCCAAGTAAGTAAATGATGGAGGCATTAGGACTAACCATTTTTTCTTTCAACACCATTATTTTTATTTTTTTTATCACCTACCCAAAATCCCCCTAGTTAACCCCTTTGAGCCTATACATTTTCATTTCTTAACCCACAAAATAAACACCCTTTACCCACCAAAACCCTTTTTATTTTAAACCCTTTATTTTAGTAAAATGTTCGGTTTTTCATATGACATTCCTTATTAAATATATATATATATATATATATATATATATATATATATATATATATATATATATATGATGAAGCCAAGAAATAAACAAACAAGTTCATCAAAAAGAGCTTTGTTTAAAGAATTGCTTCATTAGAATAAAAAGTTATGAAAGAATATATATATATATATATATATAAAGTCTTACGAAAACCGATGTTTTTTTACCCCTTTCGCCCTTTTCTACTAACCACTAACTCAACCACCTACCTTTAACCCAAGCCTAATCCCTTCCCCAAAGTCCTCTTGATATTTACAAAGGTGTATAGTTAAAAAGGAGGAGGATTGATTGCTTGGCAAGCTTATGGTAGAAGTAAGTTCCATGCCTCTCTCGAGTGATTCACAAAAATACATTTTCGGCTGAGTGTTGAGTGATCTCCCGTGAGGTATGTGAACTTGTATATAAATGGAATTTTAAAGAGGCATGTTATGCCCAAATAAGTAATTTCTCTTATGTAATGTTCTAAATATATCATAACGAATAGGATTGTAAATAAAGTAAAAATAAAACCTAATAAAAATCTTGGATTCCCGACACTCAAGATGAGCCCAAAAACCTTCTCTTCTACCCATTCCATTTGGGTGTGTAAGCCACGTTATAAAGAGTTTTGCTTGAGGACAAGCTAAGATTCAAATGTGGGGGTATTTGATATGTGTAAAATGCAACATATAAATTACATCAAATGAGGCATAAAACTAACCCTTTTTTAGTACTAATGTTGGAAAAAGTGTGCTTTTGTCTTCCTTTTGTATTTTCAGGATTAAATGAGCTCAAATGAAAAAAAGAAGCAAAAATGCAGCTAAATCTAACAATAATACAAGAAAAGAAATAAACGTGGCATGCCCGACCCCTCGACAGCAACTTCCCAAGCAAAAACAAGAGAACAGAAGGCTAAACACGCCCCGTGCTCAATGAGCACGGGGGCGTGCCCAAGTGTCTGCAGAAAAGACAAAGTTGTAGAAGCTTCTATCACCCAACACGGGGGCGTGCCCAGCGGGCACGGGGCCGTGGTCAACACAAAGATTCGCAGAATCTGAGCAAATCTTGATAGTACAGATACACTTCTGCACACGGGGCAATGCCCAGCGGACACGGGGTCGTGGTCCACTAATACAGACAAACTGCATTAAATGAAGAAAGAGAAGAAGGGTGGACACGGGGCCATGCCCAGCGGACACGGGGCCGTGTCCGGGCTTCTGTGCAGGCTATAAATAGGGGTGCTTGGCTCACTTGTAACTCATCCCTTGGAAAACCACCTCTCTCACACTTCACCCACACTCCACCACCATCACAACCCACATCCACCACCATCATCCATCATAGAGTGTGTGTAGTAGTCTCAGGATCCAATATTGATCGTAAGAGTTCTTGACAATCAAAGGCCATGTTTGCTTAACTCTCTTACATCACTTGGTGAAGACAAGCATTTAGTGTAATACTTTTTATTTTTAATCTTTTCGCACTTTTTATTTGGTTATGTATTAATGACTTTAATAACTAGTTTCTTATGTTGAAGGTGAATCTTCCTTATCATTTGTCCGTGGTGTCTTGGCGTTATTTCACTGTCTATATAAAATAAAAGATTTACCCCATTCATATCTCCACGGTCTATATGGAAATATGTTGGCTACCTGGTCGGGGGTTAAGCGAATGGTTTCGTAAGAGTCTTGCCTTGTTCAGTGTATAGATCCGGCAAGGACCTGGGTCAAGCTTAGTAGGACCTTCTTCAATACTCACTGGTATTGGATGGCGGGGGTTCGAATTTCTTGATCCCCTCATATGTAAACTACTGTTAAAACATTAACCCGGCTACTTAGGATTGTTTCCCTGCTGACTCAAACTACTTAGCCGAGGGTAACGTCACCTTCAAAAGAGGGGCCTACCACATTACGCATTAATAACTTAATTAATTATGTTTCCATAATCCAACCCTTTAGGATTGTATCCTTGCTGACTCAAACTACTGGGTTGATGGTAACGTCACCTTCAAAAGAGGGGCCTACTACTATAACTAAGATAATCTCTTAAAAAGTCCAAAAGTGCGGAAATAATCAAAGGTTACACTAAAGGCGAGTCGGATCCAAGTGATTCATCTTGTCTATCTGTTTTTTTTTTCTTTTTATTTTTATTTTTCAGCATTTTAGTTTTTATTTTTCTAGTTTAAAACATTTTTCTAAATTTTTGATTTGATTAGACGTTAAGGATAAACCGGTACTAAAAGCTCTTGTGTCCTTGGACGACCTCGATATCTTACCAACACTATACTACGCTCACGATGGGTGCACTTGCCCATATGTGTGTTTGGTGTTAGTAAAATATCGTGTTTTATAAATTTAAAACTGGACTAATGTGTAAAAAGGGCTAAAAGTATACATAAAAATATATCACATCGCACGCACATCAGTCGCCAAAAATAAAGTAGTATTGTGACACACGAAACATGGAAAAAGGGAGATAAAAAGACAAAAAAGCCCCTCCGCCCTGATAATATCTCGCGCCACGTGTTCGACCAGGATCTGTTCTCACCGTTCTCACACTTTAGGTTGTTCTCTCTTGATCCCGTTTCTATGTGTATATATTATGGTTAATTTATTGTTATTTATTTTAAAGGTAAAAAATAAAATTAAAAAATAAGTGTGTATATACAAATATGTATGTATATATATTATATTTATAATTATTTTTTTTATTTTTATTTAAAGATAAAATAGAAAATTCAAAAAATAAAAGAATAATTGAGTAAATTGCCAAAACCGTCCCTGGGGTTTGGGAATTACCAAAATCGTCTATGACTTAACAATACATTTTAACTGTGTTAGCAATTTGGATTAAAATAGCAATAAAAAATGGAACCAAAAATTGACTTAAACTTAGGGACCATTTTGACATTTTACTCTTTTTAAGTTTTTACATCTGACTTTGTATATTTAATTCTAATAAAAAAATCCAAATTATACCAAATGGTATTTTCTCTTTGAATTCATTAATGATATTATTAATTAATTAATATATAATTCTAATTTATGTTTAAAAATATATAAATTATTTAAAATTTTAAAATATATGCTTTTATTACTTTTTAAAATGGATAAGTATATAGTTTGATTTACTTAATTTGTTTTGCGTAAATCAAGTATAAATATAATTAAATGATATGTTTGCCTTTGAAAAAAAATAATTGCTATTCTCTAAGAAACATGGTGTTATATTATTAAAAATAATTTACTTTATTTGTTTTGCGAGTTAACACGTTGTAACTCATTGTATGATTCAAGAAATTTTTACATTTACTTTTGTTCGATTTAAAGTTCCCTCCGTAGCGCACGGGTTTTAAACACTCATTTTAATACCATTTTAGAAACTTCTCACCAAAAATCCAATTGCAAGAACTATGAAATATTAATAAAAATTACAAAGTAAGTCTAGAACTACAGCCTTTGAAGTTATTTAGTTTCCAAGACTCTTGGTGAAAGTGGATGAAGGAACCAATGTAACTTCCGTCAGATGAATAGTGCACTCCAAGCAATGCTTTCCAAGGTGGTGATGGCCAATTAAACCCAATCTTCTCGTCAAGATAAAGTGCATGAAGTCTTCAAACTAAACCTAACACTTTAAATTTATTTATATGGGATTTAAAGACGTTGCATCCCTTTTCATAAAACCGTAAGTTTTCTGAAATATGGAGAGATTATTTTCTATCCATAATAAACGTGACAATGGGATAAAATGATTGGGAAAATGGGTCAAATTTACACCACACAAAACTTCCGGTAACCTTTCATATGGACCACAATAATTTTTCTCACCTTAAAACCATACTTTTTGACATCATGGAACGTCATCACAATCAAGAAAAGAAGGCTCAATCTATTTTGGACACGTAGTGTTTATATGGACACTTAATCGCTTTATATGACTCGTATAGATCTATACGAGTTGTATAGGGTTAACCTTAATCAACTCAGACCGTTACTACCAGTCTTTGTCTAGCGGCTAGTCGCAGGGGCGAATGTTTGTTGGTGCCCAGGGGTACACCTGCCCACCCCAATATTTCGGTTAGAAGTGTATAGCTTCTGTTTTTTCGTCCGGAAATTTTAAAAATTATATAGGATCGACTCCCCCCAATTATTTTTCCTAAATATTTATACAATATATAAATTAAAGTAAAGTTTGTTACCATTTTGTATATAAGTGATAGGTAGTTACTCACAAATTTTTAACTCTAGGTTACTCACCACACAATAAACTTAATCACAAATTTTTATGTCTAAGAACGGGTACAAATTTTTATGTCTAAGAACGGGTCCTTTGAATGAATGAAATTTTTTAGTTTTATTTGGAACTATTATTATTTGACTTCACCCGAATCGATAGCCGACCCGACCCAAAACATAACGATAGGGAAAATATTTGGGCCCCATCACTTTACGCCCCCTCGAAACTTTTGGTCAAGCTCCGCCACTGGCTAGTCGTATACGACTCGTATGAATTTTTGTTGTTCAAAGATGGCAAATGTGGGGGTTTATTGTTTTTTTAAATATTAGTTTTATATTTTATATGTATTGTATCGTGTTGTGTCGTATCGTGTAATGCCGTATCGTATGGTGACGTATCATGTCGTATCGTGTCGTGTCGTGTCATATTGTGCCGCATTCACTACTACAGAAATAGGCATTTGCTACGGCCAAAGCCGTAGCAAATCCGTAGCAAACACCATTTTTGCTACGAATTTGCTACAGATTTGGTTCGTAACTACAAGTCCCGTCGCGAATTTATTTGCTACGAACTTTAGCTATGGAAATTATGTTTGCGACGAATTTAGCTACAAAAAATGACGTCGGTATTTTAGCGACAAATTTGCTATGAAGAAGGTTGCTACAAAATTTCGCTATGGGTTTTTAGCTACGGATGTTTTTAGCTACGGAAACTTTTAGCTACGATTGTTTTTAGCTACGGATACTTGTATCT
>JARYGA010055400.1:0-26936 GCA_030545235.1 Helianthus tuberosus | reverse complement strand
CAATATACATTGATCAAGTATGAAGTCCTGGGATCATCTTACATATTTTCAATTAATAAGCAATTTTCTAACTATGGATCGTACGCTTCTATTTATCAGCAAGGTGTTGAGAAATTCAACATCAAATAGATGAATTCAGCAGATGGCAAACAACAAATAACAGTAGATGAAAACAGTAATTAGAACCCTAATACACAAAAAACTTAAAACGTACAATTTATCAGCAAGGTTTTGATAAATTCAACATCAAATAGATGAATTCAGCAGATGGCAAACAACAAATAATAGTAGATGAAAACAGTAATTAGAACCCTAATACACAAAAAACTTAAAACGTACAATAACTTAATCACTTAAATAACAGTAGATCAAAAAATTTTCAAGAACATAAAAACTAAAAAAATACATCAAACTTCATCGAATAAAACTGCAAACATAGAAAACGGTTACTAATTAACATAATATAAAATCTTGGCAATCTGAGGAACAGAATTGGAAAATCAACATATTCAAATGAAAAACCCTAATACACAAAACATGTATACACCAACTTAAAAATCGGGGATTATAAACCCTAACAGACCAGCAAATCCCTATAAGAATTCGATATTCAAATCACATAAACAAACAACATGATATCGGGTTTTAAAACCCTAAGAAAAAAGGAATAAGCTAATCGATCTTCAAATCATGTACAATAAATTCATACATCATCACATAACAGACAATACATCACAAATCAAAGTACAACAAAGCATTCAAACAGAATCGATCAATAAGATGATGAATAAGTTATCAAAATCATTACCGTCGATGATGATCACTGTTGAATATTTGAAGATTGAATAAACATCGGAACACAGGATCGATTGAGAGCGCATGAACCAGAATCGCCGATTAGGGTTTCGGAGTAATGATTTGAACAATTTGAGATAATGAGAGAGAGAGAGGGAGATAGTATAGAAAACGTATGTGATGAATAATGAGAGATGAGAGAGAATGAGAGAGAGCGTACAAAGGAAGCCTTCTCCAATCCAGGTTTATGAGCAATGCCACTTGTCCTCTCATTAGAGTTTTGCCATGTCATTGCTTATGTGGAATCTTAGGTGGCTTGCACCATTGGGTGACATGTGTCCCCCAATGGTTTGCTTTATTAGAGATATAGATGAGTATAAAAATAAGAAGTGTAAGAAGACATTATAGAGTGAAAAATGTCTAAAAAAATCAAGCGTCTTTTGTTTTATATGTCATTTGTTTTTAAAATAAATTATACCATAAAATCAAGCGTCTTTTTATTTTAATATGAATACCATATTGTTATATTTAGGAAAAAAATCGAAAACCCAGTTGTGTGTTACACAATGGGCATAACGTAAAACATAATGAGAAAACCCAGTTGTGTTAAGTACACAATTGACATAACATAAAACACAATGAGTATCAAACTAAAAACACAATGGAAAGTAGACCAAAAACACAATCGATGACAGCAGATAAAAGACACAATGGACATAACGTAAAACACAATGAGTATCAAACTAAAAACACAATGGAAAGTAGACTAAAAACACAATCGCCGATGACAGATAAAAGACACAATTAGTGAGGGCAAATAAAATACACAATCGACAACAGACTAAAACACAATGGACACCAGATTAAAACACAATATAAAACAAAATAAACACAATGACCAGAACCTATAACAAAATATATAGAGTACCAAAATATAACATCATCTTCATTGTGTCATACATTGTGTTATAGGTTCTGATAAAAATGCAATGAACAGAACCCAAATTAACACTGTGTTATAAGTTTTGATAATAACACAATGTATAGAAACATTAGTAAAAACTTGTTCTGGGTGGTTTTCTGCTCATATATCCTGACTAATATTCTGACTATGTTTGTTTTGTTGTGACCAGGATACCGGATCAGGATATTGGTAACATCCTGATACAATATCCTGGTAGTAACTAATTAACACACGTGCAGATTGTTGGAACAAGTTTATAACGGTCAGGTGGACTTCTTCTCCTTAAGACTCGGACAAATCTGTTGAATTATAGACGTTGAAGCCGGAAGACGTGGACTACAACGTTCACATAGGGAATATTCGATATATCCCGGATTTATAGGCTAGTTAGTTAGTTTTTTTTTAACTATAAATAGGAGTGATCGGATCAGATAAGGACACAATCCCTCGAGCTCTCTTTCTCTCTAGCTGCAAACACTCACAACACACTTTCACTTGTATCAAAATCGCATTGTAACACTTAGTTGATCCGCATCATATCCTGCATTGTATCCTGATATTTGAAGTAATAAGAAGAACAAGGCAGCTGCGATTGTCAGCTCCCGAGGTTTTGTGCCGGCGATCTGTTATTTGTGGGTTTTAGGTGTGTTTTATGACTAAAATTATAGTGTTTTATAACTTTTTACACTTTTTAGAAAGTTTAGACTTTGTAGCCGAACCCCACCCATCATACTCATATTAAAGATAAAAAACTTTCGTTATTATGGTGAATTAAAAAAAACAAATGTTGTATGAAAAAGTTATAGACGTTTTAATTTTGATGGAGGAACTGGCATGTGCCTTGCAAGTGGAGAGAGAAAGTCAATATATGTAGGATTTCTTTTATGCCCTTCTATTATTTTGTTTTCCCTAAAACTAATCTTAACTTCCAAATCTAAGACCGAGGGGTGTGGGGCGTGGGTTGGGATGGCAGAATGCCAAAAACGCTGGCTAGACCACATCCGGCTAGCGTTGGCCATGGCGTTGCCCCGTTGGTGTGGGGATTGAGCCTGACGTGGGGCGGGGGGCTGGGGTGACATGGCTGGCTTTGATTGGCTAGTATTTGAGACCGTTGGGCTAGCCGTTGGGCTAGCCGTTAGGCATAGCCGTTGGCCAATGGCTATTTAAAAAAACATTTTAATTATTTTCTATATAAACCAAACATTTCTTACTCATTTTTACCATCCAAAAATATATAAAATGGATTCTTCAAGTTCAAGCGATTTGTATGATAAATATGTTTTGTCATCCTCATCTGACGACGGGGCGGAATTAATATTATCAACATTGACGATAGTGGTGAAAGCTATTGTTGAAGATGTAGATGAATGGACTTCCCAACCCCAACCCAAACGGATGAAATATATTGTTCGTTAACGTGAAACCGCAAACGATTTATTGGTAAGCGATTATTTCTTACCCGCACCAACTTATGATGAAAGAATGTTTAGGCGTTGTTTTCGTATGAGCAAAAAAATTATTTTTAAGAATATCAAGGGATTTAGAGGATAATTATGCTTTTTTTCCCGACAAAGACCCGATGCGCGTGGTAATATAGGATTTACCACGTGGCAAAAGGTTACGGCCGTCCAAAGACAATTGGCTTACGGGAATAGTTCCGACATAATGGACGACTATTTAAAAATGTTGGCACGAGTGGCTAGGGAAAGTCTTCACAATTTTTATGTGTATATCATTGAACTATATATGAAAAGATACTTGAGAAAACCGACGTTTAGTAATATGCAACAAATTTTGGAACATCACGCTGAGTATCATGGTCTCCCTAGGATGATCGGTAATTTAGACTGTATGAAATGGGAGTGGGAACTTTATCCAACTGCATAGCAAGGCTCTCACACAAGTGAATATCATGGAATGCCGACTATGATGCTTGAAGTGGTTGCATCACAAGATCTTTGGATCTGGCATGCATTCTTTGGTATACCCGGTTCGCATAACGATATAAACATTATACATCACTCGCCCCTATTCAATGATCTAATAAATGGTATCGGATCGAAATGAACGTTTTTTTTTTGTAAATGGGGTTGAATACAAGTATGGGTACTATCTTGTTGATGGAATTTACCCTGAGTATGCTGTTTTTGTGAAATCCTTTTCAAGAGATGGAACCCTAGATCCTAAAAGAATAAAGTTTAACAAAGTTCAGATGGCGGCACACAAAGACATCGAGCGAGCATTTGGTGTTTTGTAGAAAAGACGGTGCATTTTGAGCATACCTTGTCGATTGTATGAAAAAAATCAAATAAGAAACGTGATGTACACGTGTATCATTCTACACAACATGATTTTAGAGGACGAAGGGCGTGTAATTGTTGAATATTATGGTGAGGAGCCCGAATCAAATAACGAAGCCATTAGTGACGAAGAGAGAACGTAAAACCAATATCTAATTGAGTCAAGACAAATAAATTCAAACATTCGAGCTGAAGAAACACTAGATAAATGGTCGGAACCGAGATATCTAGGGGGTTTGAATCCGCATAAAAGGGTTAGCTCTCTCTCGATTGATTCGGTTGCAGCTGATCTTCTTCTCCGATGGTTCTGCAAAAAAGAACACCGTTAGCCTCGCCAAGGGGAGAAGAGGGTTCTCTCCTTGACCCGACTCCGGTGTGAGAATAAGTATTGGTAATGGAGAAGAGAATGTATTTGAGAAGTGTGTGTGACTTGAATTCATACCTGAGTTGTTTCTCATATTTATAACCGGGAGTCTTTGGGCGGGAAAACCTGTTAGTGAAAAGTTGACGGAAGATGCTAACCCCGTAAGTGGTTACATTCCTTCCGTCAAGCTTCTTGATCCGACGTGAGTGCACACGGATCGTGGTTTAGATCGATGGCTGGGGATTTTCCACGTGTAAAGTGATCGAGTGAAGATTACTCTCCAATTGCATGCTATCGTTGTGATTTCTGGGATGCCTGAGGTGGCGACACGTGTCCAGACGGTTATAACCGTCTTAGTGGTGCACGAATGATCTTTCTAGAAGATTATTGTTATAATCTGGTGTGACTCCTTTATCGTGTGGAGTCAGCTTAAGTAATATCCAAGTCTGGGCATTATTTAAGCGGGAGTGCTGATTGGGATTTTTATCCCTGTCTGTTATGAGAGAGGCGTAAGGATTTATTAATCTCCTTTTGGCGTGCAGGTGTTGTTTGTTGTCTTTCTTCCGTGTCCTCTTTGTTGGACCAGTGCGCGGCCGCGCAAGGTCTAAAGAAGGTTAGAAAATTGAGGTTGTGGTATGGTCCAAACGCTCGAAACGAGGTTTTTGGGACCTTACCCCTTCAAGTCCCCCCAGTCTAGTGTTGCTCTTATGCAAATAAGTGGAGCACTGGACTATGAGAGAGAAATGCTTTTTGCTACAGGGTTTTTGGCGCGAAAGTGGGGATTTTTTTTTGAGAAGATACACTTGGGCATTTTTTTTGTTTTTCGAAAAATCTTAGAAGAAAACTTGTGAGTTTTCTTCTTTGTTTTGACCTGCTTTGCCATGATCTGACGTTATTTGAAAAATAAAACATATGTAGTACCTGTTCATCTTCTCTTTTGGGCAGACGTTGTCATAATTCATTTAATGAGATATGACGTGTTGCCGGTTAGAGGAAGATGCTCGATATTTCTTTTCCTTATTATATATACATGTGGGGAGTGTGCATTTTTACCAATTTTGGTAATATGGAAACTCACCGATCCTCTCGTTCTCGGAGGCTTTCCGAAGTTTTGAAAGTTCATGATGCGGCGGAAGGTCTGCTTCTCCTTGCTAACCCGTCGTTGAAAGAAATCGCCGGAGGCAAGGGACTTTTGGATCCAGGTCCTCCTAAACTGGTAGATACCGATGGTGACTTCCCTTCTTCTAAGGGTGTTGATGATGGATGTGCCGTTGGATTGTTTGCTAATGCTTTGAAGGAGTATCTTCCGGTTAACCGGAAAGATCAGCCTTTGCTTGTGTACCGGCGGCGTCGAAACAGGTGTTATTCAGATCCTTCCTCTGGGAATGAAGGGATATCAGTTGCTGATGGGGAGATTGAGCTGGCTGTTGTTCCCCTTTGTTAGGGTGTTCAGGGAAGTACCGTATACCTCTGATGAGGCTTTAGTTATGTTTTTTGGTGTTTATTTTGTAAAGAACATTTTGATGTTCTGCTGCTGTAAATGCTGCTAAAGGTGCCCTGCTGCACTAGTAAATTTCCTTTGTTGATGCAATGTTATGCATTCATGTTTTGTGTTTATTGATTTATGTTTGAATTACAATATGTTGCATGTGTATAATTACTTTGTTTAGGTAGAGCGAATGAAAATGGTATTGTGCTCATGTGCGAACGTAAGTCTAGACTGTGCGCGGGGCTTGCTCTTTTTTAGACCGTTCATGAGGTTTACAATGTTCACCATACTGTTTTCGCGTATACCAAAGGAATTACATGCAATTTGTAACGAACAATAACATGTAAAGATAATTTTTGCATTAATAGGGCGCGGGGCCAATAAAGTGAAATGGAAAGAATACCTTGCCTGTATAAGTCTGACTTGTTGAATAGCTTGGCTAGTTGCTGCGCGTTCCCGGTGTGAGGAATAGTTGTTGATCACGCTAGTTGTGTCCGTCTTTAACTGTGAGTAGGGAAATGTAGAGATAGTGAACAGTACGTGATTGCTCATCGTGGGAATTGGTTGTGCAAACCTTGGTGCTAGTTGATTGGCTGTACTAGCGTATTTCCATGGATTGTCAAGGTTGCGCGTATGTAAAGGAGCAAGTGTATGTGTGTTCGTTCGTAAGCAAAGGAGTATGCACGTATGGCGACTTAAAGGAGTATGTGCGGATAGCGACTTACGTATTCAAAAGTAAAGAAGCATGCGCGTATGGCGACTTACGTGCTTGTATGTAAAGGAGCAAGCGCAGATGGCGAGTGCTCAAATGTAAAGAAGCATGCGTGTATGGCGACTTACGTGCGTATATGTAAAGGAGCAAGCGCAGATGGCGGGTGCTCAAATGTAAAGGAGCATGCGCGTATGGCGACTTACGTGCTTGTATGTAAAGGAGCAAGCGCGGATGGCGGGTGCTCAAAATGTAAAGAAGCATGCGCGTATGGCGACTTACGTGCTTGTATGTAAAGGAGCAAGCGCAGATGGCGAGTGCTCAAATGTAAAGAAGCATGCGCGTATGGCGACTTACGTGCGTATATGTAAAGGAGCAAGCGCGGATGGCGGGTGCTCAAAATGTAAAGAAGCATGCGCGTATGGCGACTTACGTGCTTGTATGTAAAGGAGCAAGCGCGGATGGCGACTTACGTGCTCAAATGTAAAGAAGCATGCGCGTATGGCGACTTACGTGCTTGTATGTAAAGGAGCATCCGACTCGCATGGAGACTGACGTGCTCTTATCCTTAAATAAGGAGTATAAGTTTTACCAAAGTTTTTGATGTGATTTTTTAATCGGCGGTATTATACCGCAACAATGGTATTTATATTGATCCCATCATCTTGAAAAGATAACAGATTGTGTATGTCTTTTTTTTAATGATTTCTTTCATCCATCTAATTTTAAGTACTAATTGTACAGATATAGACGCTCTAATTATGCTAGTCAATATAAATGCTTGTGCATATATATCCGTTATAGCGTAGATAAGTGTCAGATTATAACACTTTCATGTTGAAAAGTCATGGCACTTGAATTAGTATAAGTGCCAGTTTAAATGTGTATAAGTGATAGCACCAACTGCTTAGTGTATGCTAGAAGGTGCTCACGTTATGTAAAAGAATTCGAGAATTTGTTCTCCTTCCCTCATTTTGTTTAGGGAAAATTGAAAAGATCTATCAGAGGAATTTGTAGTACCTAGGTTTTGACGAAAACCGTATTAGTCAAAGCTTATAGCCCCAAGAAGCAAAACTCCGGAAGTTATGCGTTGTGCGACCTCAGATCTGCAGCTCGTTGAGCATAGAACTTAAATGAAACCCCTAAATCTGGAGTGTTTGTGCAAATTTTGGTTCATGGCAATCTGGAACCTGTTGAACCAGTACTCTGGAGTTTTTCTCCATGAATAGATCTGAACGGTTATGAACTCCCGTTTGCATTAGGGAAGTAATTTCTCCCGAATGACTGTTGTTGCTTGCTTTACTCCCCATGATTCCGTCGATCTGGACATCTCGGATTGCAGAACCCTTGAATTCAGATCAAGGACTTGATGGGTGAAATGATGAATTCTCTGCCATATGAAGCAGAGAATGAAGAAAATATGAATCGAAACGAGAAAAAACAGATGAAACTGAGAAATCGGTGGGCGCCAATGAAGAAACTCTAGATAAATTGGTCGGAACCGAGATATCTAGGGGGTTTGAATCCGCATAAAAGGGTTAGCTCTCTCTCGATTGATTCGGTTGCAGCTGATCTTCTTCTCCGATGGTTCTGCAAAAAAGAACACCGTTAGCCTCGCCAAGGGGAGAAGAGGGTTCTCTCCTTGACCCGACTCCGGTGTGAGAATAAGTATTGGTAATGGAGAAGAGAATGTATTTGAGAAGTGTGTGTGACTTGAATTCATACCTGAGTTGTTTCTCATATTTATAACCGGGAGTCTTTGGGCGGGAAAACCTGTTAGTGAAAAGTTGACGGAAGATGCTAACCCCGTAAGTGGTTACATTCCTTCCGTCAAGCTTCTTGATCCGACGTGAGTGCACACGGATCGTGGTTTAGATCGATGGCTGGGGATTTGCCACGTGTAAAGTGATCGAGTGAAGATTACTCTCCAATTGCATGCTATTGTTGTGATTTCTGGGATGCCTGAGGTGGCGACACGTGTCCAGACGGTTATAACCGTCTTAGTGGTGCACGAATGATCTTTCTAGAAGATTATTGTTATAATCTGGTGTGACTCCTTTATCGTGTGGAGTCAGCTTAAGTAATATCCAAGTCTGGGCATTATTTAAGCGGGAGTGCTGATTGGGATTTTTATCCCTGTCTGTTATGAGAGAGGCGCAAGGATTTATTAATCTCCTTTTGGCGTGCAAGTGTTGTTTGTTGTCTTTCTTCCGTGTCCTCTTTGTTGGACCAGTGCGCGGCCGCGCAAGGTCTAAAGAAGGTTAGAAAATTGAGGTTGTGGTATGGTCCAAACGCTCGAAACGAGGTTTTTGGGGACCTTACCCCTTCACGAGCTGATTTGGTAGAACATGTTTCGACGCTTCCTGGATTCAACTCCAACGAAGATGAAGATGAGGATGAAGATGATTGATTTTTTTTGTGATGTAATGTATTTTTTATTGTAGTTATTTAATACAAATAAAATGTGTTTTTAAAATTATTTACTAAATTCTATGATTAATATAAAAAAAAGAAATTTAGGTGTCACATGGCACCCCTACGCCGCGCCCCTACCACACCTCACTTTTTGGGTGTTGACTGGTGGAGCCCACACTTGCCACGTGTCAAGCAATGCCTCTAACATAAGCCCCTCTACACCCCCATAGTCTAAGGGTGTAAGGGGTACTCCTCTAAGGGGGGAGTGACCTCTCTTACACACACCCAATCAGCACGCGCCACGTCAACTCCCCCAACACCCTCAATTTGATAGCGGCACTCCTCTCTTGGGGACTTGTTTTTTTATTTTTTTAATTAAGTTGAAAAAATCAAAAAGAAAAAAAAGAAAAAAAAAAAGGAAAATACTTGATTGGTTGAATCAATGGTGGGCCACCCTCTCCCTCTCTCCCTTCATGCGGTGAACACCCACCGCTCCCCACTCCCCGCTTACGCTCCCCGAGGGGTCGGCGGCGGTGTTCCCGCTCGGGGACTCGCCTCACCGAACCCCTCCCCGCAAAGCGCCCCGTTCACCCTAAGATCAATACTTGTTATTTATGTTGTTTGTATTTGATTTTAATCCGATAAATCAAACTGTATATAGGAAATATACTACTCTAATTTAACTTTTTGTTTCACAACAAAAGATTCAAAGCCAAATATGTTATTTAATAAATACTATAGGGATAATATGTGCAGTTTTCAAAACTGGAAAAACCCTGGTGTTGAAATTGAAAATCTCATTTCGCTGTAGCAGGTACAACAATAATCAATCAAATACCGAACAATAATACCTAAACAGTCGTGAATTGTGTTCGTCAAACAAAATTTAGGGTTTCACTTTACGTCCTCAATCCGTACTACTTCGCATACAATTTGAAGTTCTAATCATCAGATTGTTGTTAACTACAAGGTAAGATCCAACACTTTTGTTCGTATTCTTTTCAATTTAGGTTTTTCCTGCTATTGAAAGTTGTCTACATTTACTTCCTCCCTTTAGTAAACTTGATTTTTCAGTTACAAGGTGTATTGAGTTGTTTGATAGGTTATGGTGAGAAATGTGGATGTGTTTTTGAATTTTAGGTCTGTTTTCATGAGTGACAGTTTGTTGAATTAATTGCTTCTGTTTTATGGAATTTATATGGTGAGAAATGTGAATGTGATATTGAATTGTGGTTTTGTTCCGATGAGTATTAAGCTATGTAGTTAATATCCCGATATATCAACCGATATATCGGTTATTGGTCCACTGCCGAGATAGCGGTACAAAATATTATCGGTACCGATAATATCAGCGATATTGTCCGATATTTGATCGATAAATCACCGATTTTCCCGATATCAGTACAATTCTTCTTATTTCTACCGTTCATTTTTCTTCTTATTGATGCTATTAGTGTTTTAAATCTTAATTGTTAGTTGTTACTGTTAAATGTTAGTGTTTTAAGTCTTAGTCAGTTCTTACTTGTTATAATTGTTAGTGTTAAATTGCTATATATATAAATTTAGTATGATATTAAAATTACCGATATCCCACCGCGATAACCGATATCTCAAATATCGGTCCTTTACCGATATCCGATATTTTACCGCATTAACTACTTAGCTACGCAGTTAATATCAGTGATATATTGGTTATATCGGTCCCTAGTAAAATATCAGTGTCAAATATCGGTACCAATATTATCGGCGATATTGACCTATATTTGACCGATATCACCGATATGTTACTGAATTATTAGTGTTAAATTGCTATATATATAAACTCTGCATGATATTAAAATTACCGATATCCCATCGAGATAACCTATATCTCAGATATCGGTCCTTGACTGATATCCGATGTTTTTACCGCTTTAACTATATAGGTATTAAGTAGGTTGAGTTATAGGTTAATCGTGTTCTTTCAGGTTTGATGGCCCGTGAATGGACTGGGATTCAGCAGTTTCCGCTTGCAACACAGACAAAGTTGCTGGAGTTACTGGGAACACTAAAGGAGAAGGTGAATTCAGTTTCAACTGTTTACTTTACTCTTTGATGTAGTCATAATTTTTATAGGGTTTAAGTTGATTCTGTTATGTAATGGTTCATTTGTATACATATGTGTTTTTACTTTCACAAGAACCCTAGTCAGTTTGCATGCAAAGTTGAAAAAACAAGATCTATTGCTCAAAAAGTCAAGCACATGATTGATGAATTGAATATGCAACCTTTCATTTTCTTGGAATATTTAGTTTTGATTCGTAGAGGTGGCAATTTCAACCCATTTACTTATAAATAAGTTGGGTTGGGTTGGGTTGGGTTACATTTTCTCTCTAATGGGTCTAAAGGTTAAACTAAAAGATTTACCAAAAATGGTTTGGGTCAAATAGACATACGAATTGAAAGTCTTACGCAATGTATTCAAATGCATAAAGCTTCTAGTATGGCTCTGTCGAGAAAAAATAGATTATAATTGTATTATAGTATTTTTAATCATATTTAACACATTAATTATTTATAAATTTCGAAACAATGCATAGAAAAGTTTCTGGGTTGCCCCAACTCAATTTTGACTCGTTACCTTACCCACCCAGCCATTTTACCACCTCTACCGAAGAACATTTTATACATCTACAGCTAAGTTATTTTGGAAAATAAATTTATATGCTTAAACTTGTTTAAATGGTTATGCTATATATAACAGTCGAGGGACAGTTTGACGATTCTTGTAATGGGGAAGGGTGGTGTCGGGAAATCTTCCACTGTGAACTCCATTCTTGGGGAACGTGCAGTTGCAGTCAGTGCATTTCAGGTAATTATTAGAACTTCATAGTTGTAGAATGATGTTCAAGTGAGTTTCAATTTATAACTTTTTGATTTGATCTATGAATTATTTTTGCAGTCGGATGTACCACGGCCCGTAATGGTTTCCCGTGAGCGCTCAGGGTTCACATTGAACATCATTGACACACCTGGCATTGTTGAAGGAGGATATGTCAACGATCAGGCACTGCAACTCATCAAAAGGTCAGCTATTGAGTTTCGTACTAAAGTAAGAGCGTAGCATATCGTGCCAACATGATATTTTAATGATTTGTAATTTTGAGGTTGTTTGCGCAGGTTTCTTTTGAACAAAACCATAGATGTTTTGTTATACGTTGACCGGTTGGATTCCTATAGAGTGGATAATCTGGACAGACAAATTGTAAAGGCAATAACTGAGAGTTTCGGCAAGGAAATATGGCGTAAAGGAGTTGTAGTGTTAACGCATGCTCAACTTACGCCACCAGATTGTCTTAGTTACGATGACTTTTTTGCAAGAAGATCAGAAGCCGTTCTTAAAGTTGTAGACTCTGGGGCCCGCTTCAAGAAACATGAAATTCAGGTACAAGTTTTTGATGAGTACTGTCGAATTTTGTCGTACTAAATTTTATAAAATACAATCAATCCGCCTTGTTTCCGTACTAAATTTACGTTGAAATGTAGAGTAATCCGAATTCATACCGTTGAATGAAAGTGTATTATATTTGATCCAATTTGTTTCCAAACAAAATTTACGTCAAAACGTAGACCAACTCGATATGTACATAAAATAAACACATTCGGTGTTGTCGTAGGAGGCGTGATAAAGTATAGACTACAGACTACAATCGACCTAACCTGACTCGTTTCCGAACAAAATTTTTGTCGAAATGTATAGTAACTCAAATTTATTTTGACGAATGAAAACGTATTATATTTGACCCGATTTGTTTCCAAACCAAATTTACGTCAAAACGTAGTCCAACTCAAAACGTATATAAAAATAAAACATTTTATAAATGACCCGATTCATTTCCAAACAGAAAGTTCGTTACAGCGTAGAAGAAGTCGAATTTATACCGACACGTACATAAAAATAAAAACGTAAGAAATTAGTTTTAGGGTAAACTCGAAACTTTAGAAACTTGAGGGGGCCAAAGTGACATTTACAAAGTTAGAAGGTTAGTTTTGACATTATAGAAAAGCTTAGGGGTAGAATGGGTCGGTGGCAAAAGGCCACCACCGACCTTTTTCTTTAAGGTATTATACAATTCTGTATGAGTTCTGTCAAATTTATCATTCCTGTGTCTATGCGTATACTTCTGCTGAAATTGAAATGAGATACAAGTTGGTGATTGATTCTTAATATTGTGGCTGCTTCTTGTAGGATCATGCGATTCCGGTTGTCTTGGTTGAGAACAGCAGCAGGTGTAATAAAAACGACAATGGAGAAAAGGTTAGTAATCATGTTTTACTCGTCTACTCAAGCAACATGCTATTGTGTTATTTTTCTTATATTATTTATTTATTTTATGCTGCATTAGATTCTCCCAAATGATACTGTTTGGATTCCCAGCATAGTTGAAACCATCACAAACGTTGCTACAAACGAAAGTAAAAGCATTTTTGTTGACCAAAAGCTGATTGATGGCCCGAATGCAAATGATAGAGGGAAAGTGTTCATTCCTCTCATCTTAGCGTTCCAGGTAAGCTGTTAAACCTGTTTTTTTTTTTTTTTTTTTTTTTTTTTCTAATGGGCTGGGGTCTAAATGAGTAAATTATAGCATGGGTAGGGTTGGGGTCAAAAAGAGTTATTATTCAGTATATGCTGGGTTGGGTTGACGTTGACCTGAAACAATTTTCCCTCGACTTTTTTTATAATAAATGTTTTATTAGTAGTGTCAAGTATTATTGCAAAAAGTATAATCTTTCAATAATAATTAATTATATAAAGCGGTAAGGTATAAGGACTAAGGAGGCCATCCAACTATTCAATATGCGTCAATTTCGTTTATATGATATATGAACATATACATATTGAATGACATAAGTTTTCTTCAATTTTTGAATGTCTGGTAATCTTTTACATTACTAAATAAAAAGCATACAAAGGATTTTTTGTTTTTCAAACTTCTTTAAGGTTAGATACGTCCCAGAGCTAGTTTTTGTTGCCAGATTTGATGTAAATGAAGCTAGATACATATTTGGAAGGCCTATAAAGTAGTTTCAATAGTTGGGTGGCCTTAATGAACAAAGTTGATTGTATACGTTATTTCTTATTTAAATAAAAGTGCTTTAGGAGGTTTCATGCCGCCTTTTACCCGCCGCATGACATGCTTGAACTGTTTTTAGCTAGTTTTTAATATGATTTTATTGCCTAGACTCTAGTGACAAGTACTTTTTCTTTCTTTCTTTCTTTACGCTGCCTTCCTTTTAGTGGTGTGCACAGTTCGATTCGGTTTTTGGGAAAAACCGAAACCAAAACCGAAATGTCGGTTTTTGGTTTTTTAAAACCGTTCGGTTTCGTTTTTTTTCGGTTTTTATGTCGGTTCGGTTTTTCGGTTATTTCGTTTTTTGGAACAAAATTATGTAAGATTCATAAAATAAAAGGTATAATTTAAAATATAAGAATCTTTCTTATATGTTTACGTGTAAGTTATTATAGTTAACCTTTTTAATTAATATTGTTTAGTTGTTTACATAAACTTAACATTCTAATCTACTTTTATTTTTCTTTAAAAGTTTATTAGCACATTTTCTTTTACAATAATTTGAAGATCATTTAATTTTTATATTAAATTTTGTTATATCTAGTAGGTAGTAAATAAATCATTAGAATTATAAATAAACATGTAATGTTTCTAATAGCATTAGATTAAACACTTAAAAAACATAAACTTAAAAATAAAAATATATGGATTGTAATTTATCGGTTCGGTCCGGTTTTTTTTCGGTTATTGAAAATGGTTTTCCGAAAACCGATCCGAAATTTTCGGTTATTAAAAATCCGAAAACCGAACCGTCGGTTTTTGTTTCGGTTCGGTTTTTTCGGTTCGGTTCTTCGGTTAC
Source organism: Helianthus tuberosus (assembly GCA_030545235.1). Taxonomy (NCBI): domain Eukaryota; kingdom Viridiplantae; phylum Streptophyta; class Magnoliopsida; order Asterales; family Asteraceae; genus Helianthus; species Helianthus tuberosus. The sequence goes on along the minus strand of JARYGA010055400.1, from coordinate 11,990 downwards.
GGTTCGGTTATTTCGGTTTTCTACTCACTCCTACGTTTTACTACTTGTTTTAAAGTGTTTTCTGTAGTTCTCTTATTTGATTATTGTACATCATCTGCATCTTTTTTTTGCAGTATTTCTTTGTTATTAAGCAACTTCAAAAATGGATCAAGGATGATATTGCTAAAGCACCCAAGTCTTCTTGGGAATGAGATCTTCTTGCTTTGGCTGCTTGTATCTTGGTTAAACCTTGTTTTTATCTGAGTTTAGACACAGTTGTTCGTGGCTATTTTAACTTGGAAAATAACACAGGTGTCGATTCAGACGTTTTTTTTGTCGATTATGTGAGTTTGTGGTGTTAACATTTTTTGTTCTAATATATCTGAGTTTGTCACCACCCGCACACTGCAATTAAGTAGTTTATGTGGTCTTAACCTCTTAACAACCAAAATAGACGGTGTTAAGTGTGGAGGGACTGAAACAGTGCAATTTTACAAGTTAACACATAACTTCTCAAGGGTAAAAAATAGACGGTGTTAAATGTGGCGGGACTGAAAGAGTGCAATTATATAAGTTCACACAACTTCTCAAGGGTTAAAAATAAACTCTGTTAGGCAAAAGACAAGTTTTGAAATTTGGTATAAGCATGAAGGACGATTTTTGTAATTTAGTCAGAATAAAAGCATGAGTAAACTTCAGTTTTACACCTTAAGTTTACAGGTGGAATCACGTTTACCCCCTAAAATGAAAAAAAATGCAATTTTACCCCTGCGTATTGCCTGATTTAATCAATCTAGGACGCTGCTGCTAAATAACATCACATTTCTGTTAGTTGTGATACGAAATGACATTTATATCCTTCCTTTTTACACCCTGTATTTTCTAACAACTATACGTTTTAGTCCCTGCATAAATGTTAAACATTCCCGTCTAAATTGTTTGACCTTTCAAAGTAAAATTACCCTTTAAGACTTGCCCTGCAAAGTCAAATGTTCAATTCATGTCTTGCCTGTTATGCATTGTGATCAATTCTAATGCGAATGGGCAATTGAAATGCTCATATATAATGGGCTATTTTGTTATGTCCAAACATTGGCTGTTATGAAGATTCAAATGTACATACATAATGGGCTATTCTGTTATGCCTTAAATAACCACAGGAAGGAACTGTTTGACCTTGCAGATGGCCAATGAACAGAACAATATTTAAAAGAAGTAGCATTATTAACTGGGCATGATGTAATCTTTAATACCAACTTATGATGTAAATTGTAATCTTTAAAACCAACTTGATCCCAAAACCAGCTTGATCGTAAAACCAACTTGATGTTTAAAACTTAACAGAAACAATGTTTAAAACCAGGTTACTGTTTAGTACCAGCCCATAATCTTGTTAACAGTAGCATAATTAGCAGTGATCATAACAGCCCATAATCTTGTAAACAAGTAAAGCCTTTAAACCCTGTAAACACCTAAACAACCATAGTCCCAAAATGAATAGTAAACCTTTTTTTTAATCTAAATTTATCAACGATCAATAATTTTAATAAACACCCCATAATTAAACACCTAAACCCAGTTAAACCCTCTTAATTCTAATAAATTGTCTATAAGTAAACAATTAGACAAAGGAACTTGGTATATACCTCAAATGGCTCATAGCATGTTCATGAACATCGTTCTGATCGACATTGTAGCCAGGTTCACCAGAGAAAACGACGACAGTCAGATTTCTTGGTCTGGCGCCGGAATTCTTTGACGGCAGTGGAGAGTAGTTTGGTGTGAATGCTCAGGGTATAAAAAGGAATCGGGATAACATATAGAAGGTTTGTAATTGATTTGAGTAAGTAAAGAAATAGGAAATTACCATAATACCCCCTGTAAACCTTTGACCGTTACCAAGAGATGCTTGACTTTAACGTCGTTAGAGGACAAGGTCCAAGATTGATTAAATCAAGCATACGCAAAGAGTAACATTGCATTTTTTTTTTTCATTTTAAGGGGTAAACACGATTCCACCTATAAACCTCAGGGGGGTAAAACTGCAGTTTACTCTAAAATCAATCTCTCTTGCCATTTCAAACTTCTAAGTTGTTAAATATTACACTATCTAATATATCTAACTATAAGCATTACAACCATATTACAATTCTGACACTAGTTACTAAATCTCGATACAAAACTACACTTGCGTAACACCAAAACCAATCACTCATCTTCATCCACAAATTCATCAGCGTCGCTTCCAAAGTACATGTCTCCATCCTCAGGTTCTATTGTGTCCATCTCATCAATTGCATCGATTTCTGCCATTTCTCTTTCCCTCTCTGCTATTAAAACCTTGGCTGCTTCGAGCCTGGAACTCACCGTCTCCCATGATACAAGCTTATTGAGGAAAGTTGATATATAATCTGTCCTACGGTTCTGTAATACACATTAAACATTCATAAACTATTAGTATGACAGGCTAAAAGGTCACTTTGTTTATACCATGTGATGAATAAGGGTGTTTGGACATGAGTTTTGAAACTAATTATATGATGCTGAATAAGCATAACCATGGTGTTTAACTTTAAATGCATTAAGCGGTTTACGTTGTGATAATAGTTATTCGGTATCACAAATCCTGATTATTTCAGGAACTAACATTAGACCATTTGAGCTGGGGGCAAAACCGTAATTTTAAAGAGGGGGAAAAACGTAATTTTAAAATGGATATAAAATAATAAACTGGTTGTTTCAATGAGAGAGTGCCAGGCAAAATCGTAATTTCAAATTGAGGGAAAAATCGTAATTTTGAGATAGGGACAAAAGTGTTATTTTATTTTGAGCTGGGGGCAAAATGGTAATTTTAAACACGAGCAAAAATGTAGTTTAAAATGGTTATAAAATCATAAACTGGTTGGTCCAATGGGAAAGTGCCAGGCAGCTGCCTGGCACTATTCCCCCATTTATACTATTTTCAGAAGTAATATTAACAGTGAAAATGTGCGGAAAAGAGGGGTAACTAAATGATCTTAATATTTCTTAAATAATGATTTTGGTCCGCGGCACATATGAAACTATAATGATTATTAAGGCATCACAATCAGAATCACTTTATCCATATAAATGATTATTAGCACTCCCAGTTGTAAAAATCAGATAATTACTTTTATAGTGCAAATCCAAACACCCGCAATACACACACACACATATTGTGTGTGTGTGTGAGATGAAATGGGCTAAAGGGGTTGGTTGTATATTTGTTTCCTGTATCGAATCAACAAGTTCTTACCTCATAATCTAGGTAGTATGCATGCTGCAATCACAAATCAGATTCAAAGTGAAGTTAGTGAATACGTCAACGACATAGATTATTTATAGCAGAAACTGGAAAATGTAAGCGAAGAAATCTTACCTCCCAAACATCTAATGTGAGGAGTGGCTGGAAATTCAAAGAAAAATAAAACAGTTACAGTTTAACACAAAGAAAAACAACAAAATTAAGGATTCATTTAAGATCAAGATAACAAGTATATAATATTATTGTCTACTCACATGGTACTCCCACACAAGAGGATTAATCGCATTCGGGCTCTTCACCACAACAAGCTTCCTGTCCTCTTCCGAGGGACGTGGATTCCTAGCATTTGGTATGTCAAGTTTATGCTCTTTATCTACAAATAAAAAACATCAAAATGATTTAAGAAAAATGGTCGATATAATTTCCAATTTTCGGTTATGGATCTGATGGAACTAGGGGTGCTAAACGGGTTGTGTTCGCAGGTTGGTGGTTCAACCCGACCCGAACCTGAAAATTTTAGATGAACCTGAACGACCCGAATATTCGTGGGGTGACTCGAACACGACCCGTTCACCCGAATTTTTTATTTTTTTCTGCAAATTAATATATTAAAATTTACTACAAGAAACACAAATGTATATAATACAGTTAAATTTAAATTATAAGATCTTATGTCAATTTCTCTTTTTAAGTTATAGTTATGGCATAAAATACACACCCAATTTAATTTATGACATAAAACAAATGGTAAAATACTATAATATAATATAAATGGGTTAATTAGGTTGACCCGAACGCGACCCGTTTAGCTAAACGGGTTTGCGGATTAATCTGAAACTGACTTGAACCCTTTTAGACTAAATCCAAACCCGCGAATTTCATGTTAGGTTCGTATGGTGTTTCAGGATGTGTCAGAAATTCACACCCCTAGATGGAATAAACGCTTACATGCAAGCCAAGCCCAACCAGAACCAAACTGAGTAGTGGCAGCTAACTTAAACTCGTGAATTAGGCCTTCGAATGAACCGAAATCTCGGTTTATTAATTCTAAAAGTTCCCCCGAAGGCTTTCCACCGCCACCAGGTTTCATAGATTCCCAGAAAAATTCATGGTTCCAAACCTGTGCAGCATTGTTGAAGGCGGGAAGAATATCGCCTTTATTATAAGAAGATGATATTATGCTTTCTAATGACATTTCATCTAACTCGGTTCCCTCAATCTGCTTGTTTAGATTGTTGACATAACCTCTGTGGTGTTTTCCCCAATGATATTCCAATGTCTCTTTGCTCATATGCGGTTCCAAAGCATTCTGCCATACACGCAACAGGAAATAGAAGATATATTACAGAAATAATTAAATTACTTAACTTATAGTACAGTTTTGAGCTATATATTCGTCGTACCAATGCATAAGGAGGTGGCTTCAAATCGATGCTGGCTGATATTGTCCCACAAACAGATTTTCTGCTACACCGTCTCTGTACCATAAATTTAGTTTCTTCAAACAACAGTAAACGAAATAACAAAATCTATATAGAATCAAAGAGCGCATCTTTTAGCCAATATCTTCATTTGCACTTGCAACACAACGGTATCATAACATAAATAGTGTTTCTCATGAAATTATAGTTCAAACTTTTAATTAAAGTTACGCAAATGAGAATTCTTTTAGAAATTTTCAATACACTCGAGAACTATAAATTGACGTTATGCAAATGAAAATTCATGAAGAATATCATCCAACAGAACTTCATTTTCTGTAATTGATACTTCACCTTCACCCTTTGTAAACCAACTAGAAAATTGCTTTAATGATACCGGTTTTTAATATAGAAACACGAGGACGATCATTTGAATATTCATATACAGCAGGAAAAAATGCATCTTTTTTTAGTAACCAACTTCATCTAATCTTTAATGACACATGTCTATATTAACAAACACAGACACATTATAACCTAAAAAAAGTTACTAGAAAATGAATAACTTCTTCTCTCAATCCCGGATACACAAAAATAAAAGTTTTATTTAGTGACAGACATTTCGTCGAACACCTTGCTTACATACCCAAAACCCCTTGAAAGCAAACAACTTTATCTACTACCATGAATCTTTTTATAGAGAATTTGAAGGAAACAATTGAGTAGAGACAACTAACCTGCCTCTGTGACGAGTATAAGCTCTGAGATAATCTAGAAAATTCTGCAATTGATTCAAATTTAATTATCCAATAGAAACAAGTAAGTGTGGATAGGAGTAAAATGATGGAAAAACCTGGGGTGGAAATAAAGGCAGAAGTTGGATGGGAAGCGATTGTGGTGACAGACGCCATTACCAGAAGAGATTGTAACAGGATAATGATAAGTGGAGTTGGGTTGGGGATGGATGGGGTTTGGGAGGGTTTTTGGGTTTTCAAGAGGGTTTTTGGGTTTTCAAATAATAATGTGTGGGGTGTTCTATTTACAAACAAACCCCCCCCCCCCCCCCCCCCCCCCCCCCCCCCCTAAGTGTGGATAGGAGTAAAATGATGGAAAAACCTGGGGTGGAAATAAAGGCAGAAGTTGGATGGGAAGCGATTGTGGTGACAGACGCCATTACCAGAAGAGATTGTAACAGGATAATGATAAGTGGAGTTGGGTTGGGGATGGATGGGGTTTGGGAGGGTTTTTGGGTTTTCAAGAGGGTTTTTGGGTTTTCAAATAATAATGTGTGGGGTGTTCTATTTACAAACAAACCCCCCCCCCCCCCCCCCCCCCCCCCCCCCCTCTTTACTAATTACACCACTTACAAAAAAAATCACATTCATCAATAACTTTTATTTTGTTTTTAGTGTTTTTTAGTTGTTTTTTTTAATTAATACTTATTTATTGTTTGTTTATTAGTTATTATTATAACTAAATAGTAAAAGAAGCATCACTTATTTATTTATTTATTATTTATTATTATTATTATTATTATTATTATTATTATTATTAGTAATAGTAGTAGTAATGATATATTATTTATTACTAGCGGTAAGACCCGTGTGCAAATACGGGTTGTTTCTTAGAAAACCATGCATAACAAATATAAATGATGAATATAGTTATATTTATATAGACTTATAAATAAAATAAATAAATAAGTCAGTCGGTAAATACTTAAAGTTTAGAGTATAAAAAATACAAAAATATACAATTTATTAATCTTTTGTAAACAAAATAACATTTGCATGGAACAAACTTTCAACACACAATCAATGAGAGAATAAGGAAGATGAAATAGAATTAAGTGCAGCGGAATTTAAATGGAACAAACTTTCAACACACAATCAATGAGAGAATTGTTTTCAGCAAATATGTTTAACATGAAATCGAATGATTATATTTATTACAATCTTCAACTACAATGCATGCATGCATACAATCTCCCCCTCAGCCTGAGCTCACAGTGATTGTTCGTACAGAATGACTTTGTGATGAAGAGAGCTCACAGAACAGTACATGGTATTGTTCTATTTATAGTACAGAACAAACCACTGAAGCATCTTTGCTGACATCACCATGAAAGTGACATCTAACCTCCTAACAACCTATAACCACTGATTTTTACAAACACTGCTTACTAAACTACTGATTACAAATATTACAAACTACAAAGTGTCTTGAGATTGTGCTGAGTCTTGAGATTGTGCTGAGTCTTGTTTTTCTGCCATAAGTGTCTGAAGAACCATTTTCATGATGTATTCTTCTTGAGCCTTGTCTTCTTTTGTTAATTCATCCATCTGCTTTTGTTTCCTTCTTTGATAAAGGATGGTAGCATGTGAAGCAGTGGGCCTCCTGATTGGCAATTTTTGTTGTTTGACTGGAACCACTGCTTCCGGATAATCAGGCTTTTTAGGAGCAGTGGGATCTCTCTTCCTTATCTCTTCCAACGTTTTGTAGGTAGCTAACACCTTTTCTTCTGATCACCTTCTAACCTGGTTCATTGACCCATAATCAGCAGTTATCAACTCTTCTTTCATTCTTTTCAGTTTCAAGGCCATTTCTGGTACATTTTTCTTGTAATTGGCCCAGACTGGAGGAGTTTGCTTTACCTTGTCTTGAATCATCTTTTGAATTCTGGCTATCTCCTCTTGCAGTTCACTGATGGTCCATTCTTTGTATTGATACTTTTCTGCCCTGTACTTCTTGTATGCCATGATGTATTCAACGTAGTCATTTCTCATGCTTTCATCATCTTTTTCTGATAATTTCTGACAAAGGTCTTTTGAGAACTGCTCTAAAGTTCTAACTTTGATGAGCAGGTATTGCAAATTTCTTTGAATCTCTTTGTCAGACTTTCCCTCTGTGTCTCTTTTAGATATATCCTCTGCTTGTTGGGCCTTTATTTTGAGATATTCTTCTATATTTCTTGCCAAAGGTTAACCTTGAACAGATGGGAGTTTCCTCTTTTCAGGGTCATCTTCAGAGTAGAAGGATTTGATTTCCTCCCTGACTGCTGGAAGATTTAGAGGATATTGTACTCCTGCAGGGACAATGGCAGTGTTTTGATTGAAGGCTTGAACTGAAGATAATGGAACAGGGTTTGGAATGGTGACAAGGGATAGTGGTTGTGTAGATGTTAGAGTTGGAGAAGTTGGTGGTGTATTTGTGGGTTGAGTGGTAGTGATTGAAGTAGTGGGTATCTGACTAACAGCTGTTGAAACAACTGGTGTTTCAACCACTGTTGTCACTACAACAGTTGATGTGTCAACTGTTGTCTTCTGCTTTTTGGCAGGTGGTTTTTGTGGTGGTGATATTGTTTTTGGTATGGCAGTGGATTGAGTGTGGGTTGAAGTAGTAGTGATGGCAGTTGTTGGGATAACATCTGTTGAAACCACTGAAGTACCAACAACTATTGATACAACAGGTGTTTTAACATCTGTTGGTTTGGAGGTTTGATGAGAGGAACTTTTGGGGATTTGAGGAGTTTGTTTGGTGGTTTTGGAAGGTGTGGTTTTGGGTTGGCTTACTTTTCTGGTAGGCTGTCTTCTTTTAGGTTTAGAAGTACCCTGCTCTTCTTTTTCCATCAAAACTTTCTTCTCCTGAGCAAACCTTTTTGACCCTTTTATTTCCATTGACTTTTTCATGTTTGCTTTTAGTTCAGCAAATGCATTTTGAGTCTCATCAACTTTTTTAGAACCATCTGGCCTTGGGATTTCTACCACAAGTTTGGACATTGGATCTGGTGGCATGTATAAACCATCTTCTTTTCCCTTCTTCCCTTTTAGTTTTCTCCCACCTTTTGGCATCATCAGGATTTTCAACATAGATGATTGAAGGAGGAGCAGTGCCAGTGGTTTGAAGCAGATGAGCTTTAATGGCTTTGATATCTGCTTGAGTATCTTTGTACCTAGTTTCCATGACATTTCTGACCATTTGAAGTTGAACTTCATGCTGTTGATCTGCATATTGTCTTTGTTTGTGAAGCAGAGGTTGAAACAGATGCCATATCTCAGCAGGGGATGGAGCAGATGTTGCAGATGGTGTAGCCTTTTGAGCTTGTAACAACTGTTGCAGCATAGTTTTGATTTCTGCAACAGATGTGTCAAGTTTATCAACCCTCTCCGTCAATTCTTTGTATTTAAAACCATCACCCAAGTTAATGGGATCATCTGATTTCCCACCAGTGGTGGTTGTATCAGTGGTTGACTTAGGAAAAGTTTCACAAAAATCATCCACTGATGCCCCTTGTTCTCGGTACTGGGAACTTCTTTCTTCAGCAGAGGTTACCATTTTAAGGTCACCAGTGTATAATGGAAACACACCAGTGGACACTATGGTTCCCAAAGAAGAAATTGCCTTCAAGGAAGTCTCACTAATGAAACTACTGTCCAGGTGTAAACCAGTAGGTTCAACACATGTAGTAGCTGCTCCACTTGAACTACTGACAGGAATTACTTGTAATTCCTGTAGTGTAGCCTCCTCAACTGTTGGTGGGTTAGCAGAGATAGAGACACCAGAATCAGTCACTTGTTGTGGTATATTCTCATTGACAGGTGATTGAGAATAACTGATTTGTGTCTGGGCTATATCAAGTGCATCCAACAGAGGTATCATTGATGCATGAGGAGTTTTAGGCTCAGCTTGAGATCTTTCTTCCATCTGCTGTGAGGAAGTAGCAGCAGTGGTTTCAGGTGACTTTTGTGTTGTCACAGGTGTTACCTCTGGGATCTCATCTTCCAGAGTCACCTTTTTGGTGGGTTTTTGGTGTGGGTTTCACAGCAAGGGTTGTGCTGCTGTGATCACCAGGAGTAGTGGGCTCAATAGCTGGGGCCTGAGGAGCAGTTGTTGCTGCTAAATTCTGCTCAGATACCTCTGTTTGTGTTTTTGAAGGTTTTGACAGCCTTGTGAATGTTTCAGAAGTTAGGCTGTTTATTTGAATAGGATTTCCTTGGATAAGCACATGTGCATTATCCTTTATAAATTTCTTTGGAGATAAAAACTTAAAAACCTTGGAAACAATAAAAATGATTTTTTATTAACAATGTTAACCATATAATTGAAAATCTCCTGAGAGTAGTTAAAATTTTCTTCAGCCATGATAGCATAGCCCATGTATTGGATTTTCAATGGTATTTCTTTAAAAGCTGTTGTTTTATTTGACACACACATGAGAAGGGTATGGAATAAAAACCTCATGGCAGGTGGAAAACTGCCCTTTTGTAAAGTATCATTTTTCATTTCTTCTTCATACCCTCTCTCAATGAAATCAGTTTGGTACTCTGTTTTTGGGAAAGAGCTTTTACTTGTAAGATCATTGATTTCAAAAACCTCTGAAATGGTTTGAGGTGTGATGGTAACTGGAATTCCCCTTATTGATGAAGTAATAGCTAAGGTCTTTTTGTCCTTAGTGTCAAGCTTTGCATTTTTCCAGAACTCTCGTTGGGTATCCAGGTAGATGGTTTCATTGCAGGTCAACAAAGTTTTATACTTTGAAGATGAAAGTAAATCAATCACGGAATGAAAATCTGTGTGTTGACTTGTTTTTGCAAGTGTACACAGGTAGTTATGACGGGTTTTGAAGGGAAGATCCATGATGAATCGAAGGTGGTTAAGAACAAAGGAAGAAGATGAGTGATTTGAGAGAATTTGGTGAAAACTGCTTTTGAAAGGAATTTTGAATTCGACTTGACAGTGAAAACCCTGGTTGGGGTTTTGATCAGGGTTTTATAGGTGGAAAAAGTGAATGTTGACGTGGCAGCGGTTACAAAAGATCATCTGCTAAGTACTGTCCACGTGACAACCTCTGATGAATAATGTACGACAGTTGTTAGGAAACCACTGATGAATCAATATCAGTGGTTTACAGTGCTGAAAATGAAAACAGTGGCTGGCTATAACTATCAGTGGATAGCCTATCAGTGGATTAAAACACTGAGGTTTAACAACAGTGATTAACAAAGAAAATGAGAGAACAGAGGTTGACTTTCAGCAGTGGATAATATTCAGCAGAACATATGTTTGAAACAAACAGTGGTTATGGCAGACTTTTAAGGATTTAATGAAAATTTTCAGTTTTAGCTATTTTTAAGGATGAATTTTTCATTTTCTGAAAACATTTTAATGCTTTTATTCATAGAAAAACAGGATTTTGCCTGTTATTCCATGTTCAGCATGCCAATCATAGAGATCAAGCTTTCAAAGGTAGATGTGACTAAAGCCTTTGTTAGTACATCTGCCAGCTGATCTTTAGTTGGAACATGGTGCAGAGAAATCAAACCTTTTTCATAGCAATCCCTCACAAAGTGATGTCTGATATCAATGTGCTTGATGGTTGAATGTGAAACTGGATTTTTGATGATATTTTCTGCTGCCTGACTGTCCAACATGAGTGGTGTCTTTAAGACAGTGATACCAAAATCCAGCAGTTGATTTTGAAGCCATAGCAGTTGGGCTGTACAGCTTGCAGCAGCAATATACTCTGCCTCAGCAGTGGATGTTGAAACAGCTGCTTGCTTTTTGCTTTGCCAAGACACTAAGCAATTGCCTAGGAATTTGCTTTTTGCTTTTCCTTCAACCTCCACAAAACAATATTTTAACCCAACTGTGGTTTTAAACCACCGTTTTAACCCAACAGCAGTTTCAACCATAGTTTTCTCCACAACAAATACATTTAACCCAACTATGGTTTCAAACATCTGTTTTCCTCCATCTATTGACCAAAGTCAATAGATGTATCAACTACTGTTTTATTTTCAAGTATGTTCCTTCTCCAAAAAACAATATTTTAATCCAACAGTCGTTTCAATCCCCTTCAACCTCCACAAAACACTATTTTAACCCAACAGTGGTTTTAAACCACCGTTTTAACCAAACAGTGGTTTCAACCATAGTTTTCTCCACAACACTCTGCTTTATCTCAACAGTAGTTCCAAACATCTGTTTTCATCCATCTGTTGACCAAAGTCAACAGATGTATCAACCACTGTTTTATTTTCAAACATCTGTTCCCAATAACAGAGCCTTGATCATTTAAACACACCTCTGCCAATATTACAAGCTTTTACACTCTCAAACATAAATATTCATTTACTTAATTTAAATAACAAACATGGTTAATAATTTTAACATAACTAATTATATAAAAACTACAAGTGTCAAAACAGCAAACAACATTCAATAAAATACAGCATACTAATTCCTAATCAATGGGTGAAACAGTAGTCTCGATAAGTAAAGCTCCTTTCAGACCATTGTAGTTG
>JARYGA010055399.1:0-26966 GCA_030545235.1 Helianthus tuberosus | reverse complement strand
GTGGCATGTTGGTGCAAGGTGCCTCCGAGTTTCATAATCATGTAAATTTATGTCCCACTAAGAAGTATGCGCTTCAAGGAATCACCATTGTGACGAGTTGGAGCATTTGGAAGGATAGAAACGAGAGGAAATTTCGGCAAAAAGAGGTTAAAATCGAAGAAATCATTGTAAATACTAGATTCTTAAGTTTTTTTTTATGGTTAAGAATAGGTCAGGCAAATAGAGGTTAAAATTGAAGAAATCATTGTAAATATTAGATTCTTTAGTTTTTTTATGATTCAAGAATAGGTTAAAATGTAAGTCGATATCTTGGACCGAGTGGTGCTCGTTTAGTCTGATGTAGTTGTGGTTGTTGTTTTGGGCACTTGGCCTTTGGCGGGTGTGGCTGTGTTGGTTTTTAAAGAAATTCCTTGTAAAAAACGATATTAAAAAGTCCGCTTAGTGCATTTAGCCGAACTTTATTTCCTTTGTGACATAAATCCCTTACTAAATCCAATTATTCATCTCTTTACTTTTACTTAATAAGACATAGCAGACCTTTATTTCCTTTTACATAAAAATCATACAAAGTAGTTCAGTAAAAAATGGGTCAATATGCATTAAACACCGTACCAAAATTATAATGCGTTATTTGCACGAGTATGCATCTCATTCTCAATCAACAATATACAATAAGTATATTTCATGGCAAATGTATCTAGGCCTTGTTACTTATTCTGCTACAGAACCGAGTTTAACCCGTTTCATTGAAGGTATATATCATCCGATCTGTATAAACTTTCTAAACTTCACTTCTCGTCGACAGGGAATGAATATTGATTATAATCACTCATATTCTAACGAGTTAGGTATAGTGAACCTAACGAGGTCTTCTAGTGTTGCAATCCAATTATTACAACTTATGAGGTGTTAAATTTGGTCAAGATTTAATCAGACTATAAAGAATTTTATAATTAAAGATAAAATTACTTCAATCAATAGTTTATTTAGGGAATTTAAATAATTTAAGGGGTCAGAAACTCATCTACTACAACATGGTGCTATAGCTAGTTTATACTCTCATCGTGTAAAGAACAATACCCGTATAAATACTCTATAAATAAAACTGTCACCTCATGAATCATGAGCCTCAAAGTCTCTTCTAATAGTCTCCATCAAAAACTCATTCCATGTATCAACTGGGCCTGGCATACACCAGTGCAAACAATCCTGCGGTGGTGGTCGCCCGTCAGCACTCCTTTTCGTGATCTTATTCGGATCAAGATTGCGGTACGGGCCTGGATGACCATCGTGCCGATACGAGAAAGGTTTTGTGATGTCCATAAATGCCACCCGTGATTTGTTAGTTTTGTTCTTTATACCACGGTTGAACCCTGATACTTGTTTGCCGTGCATTATGTTGGTGAACTCGCTCTCTACCAACTCCCCGTCCACTGCAGGTTTTATCTGTTATTAAATATTAGTTAATCATCAGATTTTTAATGCATAAATCCTCACATATCATTTCATTCAAATTATTAATACTGATATAATATCATTTTTTGTAATCAAATCTGACTGATCAAATATCATTTTTTTGTAATCAAATCTGGCATTAGTATTGATAAAAGGTTACAACACTATTAGTCAAATAGTGTTCAGTAGGGTTGTGAACAAACAGAGTTCGTTTGTTAAGATATATATGTGTTCACGAACTGTTAACGAGATTTTATGTTCGTGTTCGTTTGTTAAGAAAATGAACTTGTTCGTGTTCGTTTGTTAAGAAAATGAACTTGTTCGTGTTCGTTTGTTAATTATAGGCAACGAACGAAAACGAATGTGCATGAACACAAACTAATGTTCATGAACAGTTGAACACAAATGGAAACAAACGAACAAAAACAAGCTTTCATGAACAAAATATATAATACACAAACACTTGTTAAATATCGTATTTGTCTGAATTTTGAAGTATTTATATAAAATATAAAAACTAAATACACTAATGAACTATCGAACATGTTACTGAACATTCATGAACTTAAATGAACGAACGCGGCTTCTGTTCATGTTTGTTCATTTAACTAAACGAATGAAATTTCTTGTTCGTGTTCGTTTGTCTTAAACGAAAGAACAAAAAAGAACTTCCCACCGAACTGTTCGCTGGACGTTTAGTTCATTCGCAGCCCTAGTGTTCAGATCAACACGACCCGAACCGTTTTGACCCGTACCGAAAATTACTTGTTTTGACCAGAAAGTCAGAAATCATTTTGACCAAACTTACCATATTTAATCTTAAGTAACAGGTCAAAACTAGTTTTTTTTTAACGGCAAATTTCTTTACTCTTGTCGTCTATGGGACTTGAACCCAAGACCTCCCCCACCCAAGGTGTTCAAAGGCATTGCCTTTGCCAATGGACCACCACCCCATTGGTAGGTCAAAACCAGTTCAATCAAAAAGAACAGGTTACTTTTGGTATAGGTCAAAAAGTCAAAACCGTTCAGAAACACTTCTCTCAGTCTGTTGTTATTACCTTCCCGGTACACGAGCCACCCGTATTCCAAGCACCACCTTCATAGTGGTCAGGTGAATATGACCTGACCACGGTCAAACCTTTGTAGTCTGGCTTATTCACAAGTGCGGACATAATGGTTGCTACCGATATCTCAAACGCTTCAGTGCTATCAATTTTCTTCTTCCGAGAGTTATCAGGCCACCATAGCTGTCCACCCATGATCTCATTATTTAAAATGTAAACTGATCGTTTTGCAAACCAGTGACCCGAGGAAAGTACAAGAACATCAAAGGTGGGTACGTCACCCATGAATGTCTCATCTGGGGCATCAAGGTGGAGTTTGTCTACACCTTCGGGTGCAAAATCAAATTCTTCGGTTGTTTTGTGGACCAGCCAAGACGACCATATCCGTATAATTGTCGTAGATGTTGACCGGAAATAATACCTTTGCATTCTTTTGTTCCCACGATTTATAGGAGCTTCAGCCTGTAATTATTTAAATGGATATTTCTTAGTAGCAGTTGCATTCCAAAATAATCAAAGAAATTAAGGGTGGAAAGTTTGACCCATTTAGGTAATGTTATAACTCTTATCGGATCAAACGAACAAAATAAAAAAAAAAGATTAAAATGCCATTTTCGTCCCTGAGGTTTGGCCAGTTTTGTGACTTTCGCCCAAAGGTTTGTTTTTCCGCACATGGATCCAAAAAGTTTGAAATCTTGCCATTTTCATCCCGACCGTTAACTCCATCCATTTTTCTCCGTTAAGTCAGGGGTATTTCCGTCTTTTTCGTGAACTTAAAGGGCAATTCGATCTTGTTCACTTTATGTACAAGCATTTAGCATAATGTACAAGTATTCAAAACACCGAATTGCCCTTTAAGTTAACAAAAAAGACAAAGATACCACTGGCTTAACAGAGAAAAATGGATGAAAATGACAAGATTTCAAACCTTTTGGATCCAGACGCGGAAAAACAAACCTTTAGACAAAAGTCACAAAACTGGCCAGACCTCAGGGACGAAAATGGCATTTTACTCATAAAAAAAGTTATGATAAAAGTGAAAGAGTCAAGCGGATTGAACAGGAGTCGCCCGGTATCTTTTGAGTTAAAACACAGCATGAATCGACATATTAACAAGTCAATGGTCAAACTTGGAACCACTAGTATAAATACAAATGCATATATAAAACTTATAAGACACGACAAAGAAAGAATACTTGCCTGCCAAAGTATGCACAACATCGACTCCATTTGATTTCGGGCAACGGAGTCACCTACGTAAGCTAACGTCTTTCCTCTCATCAATTCCAAAAACTTTTTCGGGTCAAATCTTGGGAGATCACATTTTGTGGGTTGCCATCGATAATTCTCGTAGTCCTTATCGGGCCTACCGTTTCCTTGGCAGTTCTGCATCTGCGACAACACAGGGCATGAGTTGTTCGAGTATAATGGTCCAGCTGGATCAAGTACCCATTTCCCGTGATAGATATCACACCCTACAAATTCAAGCATCAGCATCATATGAGCTCAGAATATGAGAATAATATTATGCAAGTTTGCACTTTTGTAGACACAGCGAAAGTAAATGATTAATGATGACAGCAAACGGCATAAAATAGCTTCCATGAAGTATCAGTTAAAAAAATGTAATTAACCAATTGCATAAATACACAAAGGGGGTGGAAACTGCGAATTGTTGATACATAAGCTATATCAGTATACAGATTAATGGAAAAGATAGCTCGGTACCTGAATCAACAATCTTCTTGGGACTTGAATCAGCAATCTTGCCGGTACCTATATCAACAGTCTTGTTGGTATCTATTTCAACAGTCTTGTTTGTATCTAAGTCAACAGCATTGCTGGTATCTAGACCGATAGTCTTATTTTTAACTAAATCAACGGGCTTATCTGTATTTAAATCAACAGGCTTATCTGTGACAGTCTTGTTGATACTTGAAACTACAGTCGTTCTTTCTTTGTCTGTGTCATTCAGCCAGTTCTCAATTATACTTGTTTCATTGTTAGACGATAATCCAATTTTGGAGGCTTGATCTACACTATAAAAATACCCACTAACTTTAGTTCCGATTGGCTGATTGACCAGAAGCAAGGAGGCGAAAATTACGAACAATGCAAGTCCCCCCACTGACGCTGCAATTGGTAGAATCGTCTTTGGATATGCAGACATTGCTTTAGGGGAACCCAACTTCATGGTTTTATATTTCACAAAATAATTAATTAATTATTTAAGAAACAATATTAGCAGCAAAAACTTCTCCTTGAATTAATTAACTCCTCCATTGCATCATTTTGTGCCAGCAAAGTGAAACGAAATAAAATCCACCTGTAGCATGTTGAAGAACAATAAGTACCCTTGTAAGACCAAATAATAAGAATACCGCTTGAACCTATCGCCAATTTGCCATGCGATTAGTAACTTTCTTTTCAACTTCAGTTTAACTTTATCAAGAATTGTGAAATACTTCAGATAAATTCAAAAGAAATGGTAAGATTATGACATCTACAAAAAAAAAAAAAAAAAAAAAGATTTATCGTTTTCATACCGGTCACTCGCTGACATAGCGACACTGATATAAACATACCACTAAAACTTTTATGTGAATTCCAAAACAAACAGAAAAAAACATCCAGATTTCATGTTGAACCTAACTCCTAATCATCAACCTAACACACATGATATCATCATGACATCCTATGCTATGTAACTATACATAATACAGATCCAACAGAATATAACCATAATAAATGCTTACTACACAGTCACAGTCAAAATAACCACATCAAAGGTTACAAAACTCACCAAAACAAAACGTTGCATCGTAATTACTCCATTGCATAACTTTCGCACAAAATTCACATAATCAATCAATCAAACTAAACACTAGATGCGCAATTAAGTCATGTTTGATACAAATTACGGTATCTGAATTAGATATTTAGTAATCAAATCTAAAGCATTAATGAAACCCTAAACAAAACAAAAGAGCTAACATTTTTCAGATCAAATCGAAGTTCCGGAATTGAATGACGATTATGTGGTAGTGTAAGATTTATGTGATCTGTAACGAGTGAGTGAGAGTTACCGGTGAATGGAGCGGCGGAGTTGATAGATCGACGGAGAACGGAGATATCTGCAGTCACCGGAAAAGGCGTGATATGATTGCAGAGATTTATGGCCAAACGTGAGAAAGCCAACTATATGTATGTGAAGTTGAAGCCCAGCAAGGTATTTATATTTTAACCGTGTTTATGTGTCTCATTTGACTTTATGTGATTTTTTTTTAACGCACAACATAATCAATCCCGAACATTTTCAGGGTATTCACTGAACAAACGGAGTACTGCGAGAGTAACCCGAGTCCACCACCAATTCTGGGGAAAACCCGGTAACCTACCCGCCCGTAGGCACGACGGTGAAATTACCGGTAAAACCGGTTTGGCTCAAGGATCCAACCCAGGTTTCCCTGGGTCTCCTATCATTGCCTACCAATGCCTCACTTTACACCAAGTGGGAGTTGAACATGTATCTCTTAAGAGAAATGCAAGTCTTCTACCACTTGATCTAGAGATCGAATTTATGTGATTATTATATAATTTTTGCACTTTTTAAGTTACTTGGATTGGAAGTATATTTTTTAGGGACTTCATTCTATACTAGCCAACCTAATAGTTGAATAGTTACGTACATTTAGTTATTAGATAGTAATTGTAACCGTGCTTTTGATGTGTACACAGAGAATGTGCATTTGTGATACTCAACGAATTTATATATCCTTAAAATGAAAGGTCGGTGGCTGTCACATCACAGTCACCGTCTTCATTTCTATATCTTATCATTGTTTTGTGATACAAAATGAAAATATGGTCATGACATACATATTTGATTCCTGTGTTGCACAGCATTTCTATTCCTTCGTCGCACCAAGCATTTCTTCATCCAAGTTGCTATTTTTTTACCCCTAACTATACAAAATGAAAATATAAATTTCTATTTTTTTATTTCATTCTATTCCTTCGTTGCACTAAGCATTTCTTTGATTATGACACACGTATTTGATTGATTGAAATTAATTATGGAGTAAAATGCACGGATAGTCCCTGTGGTTTTGTAAAATAACACCTATAGTCCTCAACTTTTGAAAATTACATTGGTGCTCCATGTGGTTTGAAAGTTCGTTACTCGGATAGTCCCTGGAGTAGATGTCCGTTAGTTTTCTCCGTTAAATCTATGTAAAATGACAAAATTACCCCTTGCTTTTATTAACATCTCAAGAACATTAACATCTTGAAGATCTCGGCTTAATTTCATCATCCTAAAATGAACATTCATTATCAACTTCATCTTTAAAAAATTCATTATCATCATCAACTTCAAAAAAATCATCATCAACTACAAGAACAAACAACATAGAATCTGGACACATCTTAATCACCCATTTTCATCTTCCAAGATATGAACAAAGTGAAACCTAAACCCATAAATTCAAGAACATCCAAAACCCCTTTACCTCTGATCAATCTAAAACCCAAAACCTAAACCCCCATATTCAAGAACAAGAACAAGATCCAACTGTAGGAACCATACCCGACTCAGTCTTCATCACTTCATCACTGGTCCGTCGTCACCTACCTTTGAACCACCACTCGATAAACAATCGCTTGTTCATCGCAGATCCAGATCTACGAGAGAGACTGAATATATCGTTACCTGTTTGCTTCCAGTCGAGCCTGAAGACGAGATCGGCATCGGAGATCGAAGCTTCTAACCCACAACACCCAAGAACAAGGACACTTCGAACACAGAATCTGGAACTTAAATAAAATGAGCGAGAGAGAGAGAGAGAGAGAGAGTTTCTTCATTTATGCATCTGGGTTTTGATTTTTGAAGCAAAGAAAAACATGATAATTTCTTCTTGGGCACCGAGAGAGAGAGAGAGAGATGAGAGAGTAGATCTGCAGATAGATGAGAGAGATGAATAATTGCTAAGGCCATGTTTGTCATTTTACATTGATTTAACAGAGAAAACTAACGTACATCCACTTCAGGGACTATCCGAGTAACAAATTGTCAAACCATAGGGAGCACCGGTGTAATTTACAAAAGTTTGGGACTATAGGTGTTATTTTACAAAACCACAGGGACTATCCGTGCATTTTACTCTTAATTATGTATACATTGTATTTTATTCTATGTAATTTTATAAAACATAAGTTTTCTTTATTGACCCTTAAGTTTATAAACTTTACACATTCAACTCTAATCTTTTGGTAGATGACCAATTGACCTCTAACTTTTGGTATTTAATAACTTTGACCCCCAATTGTTTCTACTTAATAACTTTCCTTAACCAGTTGACCTTACTTCGTAACCTTAGCCTCTCTATCTAACCCCATCTTCTCCAACACTTCAATTCTTTTGTTTAAAATACCTTTACGACTATACACCACAACATGCGAGACATATACTCTTTTTATATCTACCTAACCACACTAATGTCACTAACTAACGTGTGTAACTAAGTAAAAAACGCGTCGCGTCACAGGTGGGCACCACAAGTTAATGTCATCATCATAATACGTGTAATGAAGTCGCAAACTTGACGTTGCCGCATTCAGAAATAAATTGTGGGCGAACATGGTTTGGTTTTCTCAATGTATGCCGAGGCACTCGTTTCATATGTGGCTCGCATTCAGAAATAAATTAAAGACCCAGGATAGATTGACTGTTTGGGAAGCGGGTAGTCAAACAAATCTAAATTTAATGTGCTGTCCGCTATGCAATTTTGACCGAGATAGCCGGGATCACTTGTTTTTCCAGTGTTCTTTTGCAGCTCAAGTGTGGAGTAATGTGAAGCTGATGGTTAACTTGGCGAGCGTGGATAATACGTGGCCATCGTTACTAACTTGGGTGGAGCAATATTCAAGATCGAAGGAAGTAGATCATATTGTTTGTAAGTTGTTAATAGCAGCATCTTCTTATTACATCTGGCAAGAGAGGAATAACAGGCTGTTCAATAATATTAAGAGGACGGTTGCCCAGGTGATTGAAAAAATTAAAAATTCGGTTCGGTTGCGGCTGATGGGTTTCAAATTTCGTGTGAACACGGCTAGGGAGAGGATTTTCAGGACATGGCAGATTGAAGATATCAAAGACGATGTAGTGGATCCTGGCTAGTAGTTTTTTTTCTAGTCTTGTTTAGATCGGGTTTGGTTTGTTTATTTGGCTGTCTAACATGTTTAGTTGTTTGGTTTTGGTTGTGTTGCGTGGTATCCTAGACTTCATATGTCAAGTCTAGTTGGTGTGTCCTTTTGACACACCCTTGTACTTTTTTGTTTCATTTATAAAATTCATCGGGGTAACCCTTACCCAAAAAAAAAAACTTGACGTTGCCGCCGCAACGCACGACACGGGTACAAATCTAGTAAGAATAGAAAGCAACCAAAAGAATGTAATAAAACAAATAATAGTTTAAAAGAGTCTTTTTCATTAATCATCATTAAACCAAGGTAAAGTTTTTTTAAAGGCAAAATGGAGTTTTGTCCAACCAAAAAGACTTTTAGCCAGCAGCTAAAGCCAAAAACAAACAAAGGGAAACAATAACAAACACAAGATACATTAAATTACTACATTATCTATTTGATCTGATTGTGATCCATAAGAGGGAGGGGGTGGTTATCACTTGTAAAAATTCCATCACTTACAACATCCAATCAAGTTCCGCCATGTCATCAACCATTATTCCATCACTCACAACCTCTTTTAGTGGCAATGGTCATTAGGGATGAGCTCGGTACCGACCGGTACCGAAAGTACCGGTACCGAAAATCCTCAAAAGTGGGTACCGGTACTGAATATACCCGGTACGGTACGGTTCGGTACCGGTATTTGAGTGTAAAAACCGGTAAATACCGGTACCGAACCGGTACCGGACCGGTACCGAAAATGTCAAAAGTCGGTACCGAATAGGTACCGAAAAGGTACCCGGTTCGGTAAATTCGGTACCGGTACCGGGTCTATTTTGCTCATCCCTAATGGTCATCACTCACAACACCCAACAATAAACCCTCACACCCCCTCACATCCTTTCCTCCATCACGCGTGAAATTTTTCACGGGATCCTTCCATCACTCGTTAACATTTGTTGGTGGCGGTGGAAAACTTCAAACTTCCACGCGTGAAATATGCCCCATCACGGAGAAAAAGCCACCACCCCCAGTCCCTTAAGAATGAAAAATCTTTGATATCTTCCACACAAGTTTTTGTATTTCTACCAAGGCTGAAAAACATTAAAAAAAAAAACTGTAACTGTAAACTGTAACAAACTGTAAATTGTCATCAACCAAATCACATCATTTTTATGCAACTGTAAATTGTAACATACTTAAACAAAAACAAACATCACATAATCAACCATACTAACCTATACATAATTTGTGTGTAATGATCATCAACCATACTTAAAACATAACCAAATAACAACCTGCAAACTATAAACTATCATCAACCATACTAACCTGCAACAACATTGATGATCGAAAGAAATCCAATAACATACCGAATTTATGTTTCATACATACTGAATCGATCAACCCAAATGATCAACTAAAAGGTTAGTTACCGTTAACACCTAGAAGATCAAAAAACGACCCAATGCTAACAGAGTCCAGTGTTAACATACAGTTACCATAAAAAGTTTAATATTGGTCCAGCCTCCTATGTCGATCCTTTGCGGTCGACTACGTTCATAACGGACTTCCAGGATCTGGCTGTTCCAGAACCTAAGCACCACATACATGTGCAACACCACATGGGTTAGGGTCAAATTGACTCTAATTCCAACTACAAAGTTCACATTATACATAATCATTCAACAAAATCAACATCAAACTGAAACTAGGGAAATAGAGACTCAACTTGTCACTCACAGCTTACCATAGGGACTCAAACTGCAGTTTACTACTTTATTTAATATTCCATTATTCAACCCATGTTATAAGATAAAACTTTCGATTTGTGTGTTTAAATTTTGTAATTGTTATTATTTGAATGAGATCTCTTATGGCACAAATAGAGCACACCGATAAACTAACAGAGGTGCTATACAATGTTGGTTCAGTTCTGTTTTGAACATAATGTAAAACATGAAAACATACCTTTGATTGCATCAGACAGGCCAGCAGTAGTGTTTGACATGATTGTCAGCTTGATCTGGTTCCTCCTTAGGGTGCAATCTAATGATGGTGATGAGAGAACCGATAAAGGGTAATCGGCTATGGAGAGGAGGTCGATTGATGTTATGAGTAATTAGGTTATTTCATTGTCTAACCTTTAAACCTCTACATTAGTCTCCTTATATATGCACCCAGGAGGAAACCCTAATTAGTTAATAAGGGTAATTAGGCCCATCAACAATTACCAACTAATTATTTAATAGGTTGTTATATATTTTGATCCATATAATGTAAATGATTATAATGGCTACTAGATTAAATATTATACCATAATATATTTAATCTTACATTCTCCCACTTAGCCGAGTAATCATTTACTATGAGTATTAGATAAGCCTGATCAGGAGTTAACACTCATTTTAGCCTTAAACAAGTACTATAGCAGAGAAATACAACCGTTGAATCATTATGCGACTCAGGACCCCCATTAATCATACTATAGCCTTAATTTAAAACCTAATCGTTATGATCAAAATACGCATAAGCCCTTTGTTTGATTTGTAACTTTATTTTTCTATATGCCATTATGCTAGCTTGACATATTCTTAGAGACATACAAAATCAAACTGATGAGGAAAATTAACTAATACTTAGTCATTCATAGTACGATATGCAGTTGCGCATGGCCATCAATTAATACCCGTCTCTGAGCTCTCTTAATAAGACTTATGGGTAATAGCCCTTCAGTTATAGGATCCTTAAGCATATCATGAATGTATTCGATACAAAACTTAGTTTCCTCAATTCGTTCATAAACGAATAATTAATTGCGTATCGAAATTTAATGCAGCACCTCTTGAACTGTTACTGTTCAAGGAGTTATGGTAGCTGACTTTATCACACAAAGTCTTCAAAACATTAATTATATGGAGTTAATTAACTTATGAGTGCACTGATAAATTTCCAACGACATTTAGTGACTATATTATGTCGTTATAACTTAGGTTGTTATTATCAGTTTATTATGACTCCTCCATAAGATGGATTTGTCTGCTGACATAAGGATATACCCGAAATTACATTTTATCATCTTTGAATATTTCAAAGTTAAAGTAATAAACCGGTTTGAGTTCTCACTTCTTCTTTAAATTATAGTCTCTCGTTTCTTTTAAAGATATTGTAATACTCTATTAAATGTTTCACATTAATCTAGACATATCTGGTGTGTTGCAATGTGAGTAATATCTAAACGAGTGTAGACTTGAACTTACATAAGGCTTCTAATTAATGAAGCGTAAATAAATAATCTCATTTATCCTATTATCCTCTAAAGGAAGAGCAGTATTGTTTGTTACATTCGTAAGGACCCATTTAATGTTAAACTTATGGAACAGAACTAATGTCCCACTGGGTCTATCTCGGTATGTTATGATATCTATCACGTAAGAGATATCTCTGAGATATATTATATCAAAGTTTGTGTTAACAATGCTTTGACTTATGTAACACATACTTGTCAAAAGAATGTCATCTATATAGACAAGTTTATCTTAGTTGCTCCCACTCATTTTGAGGTAGGTACATTAATCCACTTGATTCTTGATGAAAATAATTACGTTAGCTTTTCATCACATTATGATGTTTGCATTAACCCATACATGGATATTATTGGCTTACAAATAAAGTGTTCTTTAACCTTCAGTTTGAAACTTTAGGTTGTTATCTAATGAACATGTAAATGTGTCAGCCATTTGTTAGGGAAAAATGTTTATAATGTTCATCTAATGTAGCTTTAAACTATTATAAGCTACTAGAACAGTGATGATCCTCAAAGAAATCTTCTGTAAGATAGGTAAGAAAGACTCTTTGATAATTCATCTCTTTCTGAGTGTAACCTTTGTCAATTAATCATGCTTCTTTGTGTCTTAATGTTTACATTAGGATTTGGTTTTGGTTGTGAACACTCTTAGGTAATTCAATCAAATCCCAAACGTTATTCAAACACATAAAATCAGTTTTACTAGAAAACTGTTTTATTCCATTCAGAAGATTAATTGACGCTAATGGCTTAATTTGAAGAGATATGATCAGTAAACTTTTCCAAAATCCATTTCAACTTCAATTAGGGAGGTTATGTAATCATCAAAGTTAGTAGGCTTTTAAACCTAGATGAGCTCCTGAGTTGAGTTGATTATTGGGTTTATTAGAAGTTTCAGTTTTATGGATTAGCTCTTGGTTAGGTTGCTATCATTTTCAGGATTCTAAGTTTGTAAGAGTTGGTGCAGTATGGTGTACAAGAGGTGTAATCAGAGTTAAATTCGGAGTGAAATTTAATGACACTCTTCCCCCCGCCTCTTGTATTCCTTGCAAATCATGATAAGGACTTGGACTGCTCCCACTAACCTTAGAAATCTTTAGGAACTCAGTATGCTTAGGGTCAATATGTAACGACCAACAAATTCTAATAGAGAAACACAAATTAATGACGTTAGTTATTGTAGTTTCTCTTGTTGAGGATTATGTTAGTTTAGGTAAGAAATCTAAGTGCGCCCACAATTAGGCAACAATGAAACTTTTGTAAGAGTAGCATTAGATTTAAGGAGATAAGTTTTGATAGAACATTGTCGTGATGGAGCGGTGTCTTGTACAAGAGGTGCAAATTGAGGTAATGTAAAATTTTCACTCCCCCACCTCTTGCAACTATTGCAAGTTGTTTTAAAACACTTAATGCTCCCACTGATCTTTAATATCTCTAGAATGCTACAAGAAAAGTTTCAATGAGCTACGTGACGTGGGAACCTATCACATATACGTTAGACTTTATTTGATTTCTTTAATGTCCAGATATCAAAGGAAACTTTAGGGACATATCTAATAGAAATCTTATTAAGCATATATATGTATGAATAGATTTCTTCTAAGACCGTGGGCCATATGCGACAAAATTTAGATACAAGTTGATAATCTTTCAAATGATAAATGAATTATGTCTGAATATTCCATTTGGAATAAGTTCCACGAATGTCAATGAATGACTTATGATGGACCCATACTTATTCCTTAAGCCAAATCATATTTTAGGGCTTTAATGTCATGATTTAAAATCACTTAGAATGAGATTAGATAAAAAATCATCCTCATTAACCATGTCATGAATTCTCATGAATTTCAGTTATAATGGATGAAATTTATAAGTCTCATTTTCCTTTTGTCAAATTCTCATTTTCATGATGACAAAAGTTGTGAAAGTGTAAGGTATCATCTAGTTCCATCTTAGTAATGTTTCAATCCAGATATTTAGAACAAATAAGATGAGAGTTTAAGGTAAGTGTGACTTTATGTTGACTATGCAAACCTCACAACGTTCATAACTTTGCTTAATTATGATACTATATTCTGATTAATCTTCAGAATATATAAGGTATCGAAAAACGTTGTTAGAAGACTGCTTATTTTGGTTCTTATAGCCTTAACATTTAATTTTGTCACTAACTCTCATGTTAATTATTTGTTTGACTTATGGTAAGGAAACGTTTAGAACTAGAGTCAACTAATCATGTGTTAATAGGAATATTAAAATTAGCAGACTTAAATATCATTAGGAAGCGACTACCTAATTAACTTATCCAACTGTTCTTCTAAATAATAGATAGTCTCGTTGCTTATGCCTAGTCTAATGGCATAATTATGCAGTGAGATTTTCCCTTGAAGAACCTTAGAGTTGGAATTTTTACTTGTAATTTGTCTATGGGCCTTAGAACAATCCTCTTTTAAAGTTTTAAGTGGTTGTAAGCTGAGTACCAACTTATTTTCCAGTTTCAAACATTTATTTCTTTGTACATATGTTGCTTATCAACACACTCGTTATACTTTGGTACTTTTGAGTGTTATAGTTGATTTATAAGGCATCAAATTGTACAAGTGAAAATCTTAGTATGTAATGTACTGGAAAAATGTACTTATTTCCATGAGTAAGCCCTTAACTTTATGGGTCATGGTATTGTACATTATAATATATTCACATACACCACTTAACTTTATAGTTCAGAATTTTAAATGAAGGCATGCATCTTAGGAATTCTGGTGATTATTCCATAATTATAGATTAGTCTTAGGAAAGACTTAATCTGGAATAACCTTTTAGTGACAGCACTTATTCTTGATTATCATAAGAGACATCATGTTCGATTTATCCTAATCATCATGCTCTACTTTTCTTCTGTAGTGCTTTATCAGAAGAGAGCAATAGAATTATGGTGTCTTAAGAGATAATCAAGGATTTAATTTAAGAGCCAATTCTTATAGAAACTTTAAGCAAAACATATTAGATTTAGGAATTAGAGTGGATGAGATATTGATTTATAGAAGAAAGTTATAGTGAGAAAAGTTATGGGTACTAAGAATAAGGCAGACGAAATGATCATAAAAATTAATAATGAAGGATCATTAATATAAGGATCATTATGTGAAAAGGTTGTGATATGTCTATTACTAACATCAAAATAATAGACTTATTTAAAGTTCTACTTAAACGAAGACAAATCAGCTTTGGCCAGAAGTGTAATCATTTAAGCATGTGTGCAAAGTGGTTGTAACAAATCAGCTTTGGCCAGAAATTGAGACAATCACTTTAGTTATGCACTTGTTAAGTATGCCATCTATGAAGGAATTAAATCAGCTTTGGCCAGATATTAAGACATTCATGTTTATGATGCACACTTAACATAGCTTTCGTAATACTTGAACGATAAGTAGATGTATCAAATCAGCTTTGGCCAGAAATGATACATCAGAAGCTCATTCAAGTAAAGCCATTTTGGTTTTGTAAAACATTATTTTATCCTTACTAATTAACTAAGTATTTACAAAACCAATCATTTAATAGCAAACTACCTGTTAGCGCGGATCGAACTCCGCGGTGAGTTCGCTAGGGGGCGCAGGGGAACAGCGTGCCCCCGCACGGGGTTCGGGGCGGAGCCCCGAGCTAATATTTAGTTCACATTAACTGCTCAATAAAGTAACAGGATTTCGAATAAGTCTTGAAATTTTATGAACACTCATGATTTCGGATGAATCATGAATGTCTTGGATTCATCCGAGATGATGATTTCGAATCATTTCGGACTATCCGAAATGGACTATTTCGAATGATCTCGGATGTGTCCAAGACTCCTAAGTCGAGTCATTTCGGATGATTTCGGATGATGATGCTTAGTCCGAGATTAATCCGAAATGGTGATGTTTAGTCCGAAATGATCCGTGATGCTAAGTCCGAAATGTTCAAGCAGTTATTGATCCGTGATGGACGAGCATAAGTTCATCCGTAATGATCAGTCCTTGATGATTTCGGATTCATCCGAGATGTGTTCTTCAAGCCACAAAAAATCCTTAATTTAAGCAGTCATTAATTGATAAGGTTCAAAATCCGAAATTTTGGGATTATGGGATTATGTTTCCTGTGATGAACCCTAAGATAAAACATTCAAAAATCCATCCGAAATGCATCCGTAATGATGAAACCCCAGATCCGAAATCATCTGTAATGATCCGTAATGATCCGAAACGATCCGCAATGATCAGAGATGATCCGTAATGATCCGAGATGCATTCGAGATGATGCAACCGAGATCCGTAATCATCCGAAATCATCCGTAATGAGGATTTCGGATGGCAAAAACGGAATTTTATTGGGTTTTCAAAACTGTTTTCCAGTTTTTTAAACCAAATTTCGGATACAAAACAGAATTGACTAATCAACATACGCTCTGATACCACATGTTAGTTCAGTTCTGTTTTGAACATAATGTAAAACATGAAAACATACCTTTGATTGCATCAGACAGGCCAGCAGTAGTGTTTGACATGATTGTCAGCTTGATCTGGTTCCTCCTTAGGGTGCAATCTAATGATGGTGATGAGAGAACCGATAAAGGGTAATCGGCTATGGAGAGGAGGTCGATTAATGTTATGAGTAATTAGGTTATTTCATTGTCTAACCTTTAAACCTCTACATTAGTCTCCTTATATATGCACCCAGGAGGAAACCCTAATTAGTTAATAAGGGTAATTAGGCCAATCAACAATTACCAACTAATTATTTAATAGGTTGTTATATATTTTGATCCATATAATGTAAATGATTATAATGGCTACTAGATTAAATATTATACCATAATATATTTAATCTTACATACAATATATATAACGAGAGGATTGACAAAGTAATGGAAAATGAGTACCACATTGTAAAATATCATCACCGCCACTTCGCGTGGGTTTCTCACTAGTAAACATATATTGGAGTAAGTTTTCATTGAAATTAATTAATGGTTTAGCCAACTTAATTCTCTATGTTCTAGTATTTGTATTAGGTATCCGGCTTCTTTGGGTTAATTAAATCGATGTTTACCTTGCTTTTATACAAAGACAAGTGTGACCGTGATTGAAAATGATACACAAATTTTGTTCTATCTTATAATGACAAGGGATCGAATGATGGATTTATACACTTTCACTCATTTTTAATATGAATTTGAAGATTTTCTTAACTTTTATAACCACAAATGCGTGAAACATCCACGACACATGCAATTTATTAGTTGTCACGATAAATTTTTAAAGCGTCGTATTCAACATCTTCTTAAGAGATTTTCCATACAATAGTTTTTGACATAATGTTTTTCTAATTCAATAATATATCATTCGTCCCATTTCTCCCTGGTTATCTATATCCGTATCCACCACGCTTGATACACTACAAATTGCAATTTCATACTACGTCAAATGCTAGAACGAAAATGGTGTATACGTTTATAAAACAAGTTGTGACAAATTCGCTTGATTCGGCTTTGGTCTAATCGAATCCAACTTTCACTTGCTCTTCTTGGAAGTTCTTCACATTCACCGTCAACATGCCCAAATCTAACTTTGATTTAAAATGAGCCTTTTCAAAGTTACCACACCGTGGTAGCCGTTGGTAGTACTTATAGTAGATGTTCTTCTCGTTGTTTTTTTGCTACTAACACGAGTCTATTCTTCACATCGACCCGCATATCAATTTCAAACTCATCAGGTGTATACTTTGTCCACCTTTTCTGGGTGGGAGCCCATTTGAACGTCCATTTATAATCGTTAAATGAAACTAATAGTAATAAAGGGTCGTTTGTTTCAAAAAAAAAAAATCAAAAGCTATTGAAATGTTTCAAATGAATTGGAAGTTAAGAAAGTTGAAAATAATTGCAATAAAAAATTGTATCACGTTTGGTTTGCAAAGATGTAAACAAGACTTACCATCGCTTCCATGGAGAGAACATGTTCGTTTAGATATAAAATCAACGATGATGCTAGAGACGATGTTAGAGAGTATGCTAGAGAGGATGTTAGTCTTGGCGTCCACGCTGGGAATGGTTATCTTAAACAATCCATCTTGCAATTCTGTCTTGATCATATTACGCTTTGTCTTGAAGGACTCTGGTAAACGTATGCCTGTAATATAGTAAACCATATTCTTTTTCGTCTTTGTTTTTCCTTCAATGAACAAAGTGTAGCGTTTAACAAATGCCTTCACGTCCCTTATCTCAAGTTCAGGCATGCTTAAGAATACGCATACGCCTCCCTTGGTGAAGTCCATTTTCTGGAGTCCAGGCGTGACGCTCATGTGGAGGCTTTTGGTGGTCTTCTTCTTATAGATTGTGAATGAATCATACAGCCGTGGGCAATACAGGTTGACGACACATGGTCGAGCAATAGTCATAATAACTTAAACAATTAAACAAGTTTGATGACGAGAACAATGTCAAAAACTTACTTTAGGTATGATAAGATAGCAAGAAACAAGTACCAGAGGGGATACTAGAATAAAAACGGAGAGCGAATCTAAAGTTGAGAGCATAGTAGATGTTGGTGAAGAAGTTAGTTGATGAGGATACGTCCTTGGTCGGACCGAATGACTACAAACATAAGGACCGAGCCTCATTACTTAAAGGGTCGGATCACATCTAATACGTAAACAGGTCGATTAAACACGTTGATACGCCGTAACTAACTGGGACCCACGGCTTTAACTGCCCTGACAATGACTGGTCCGACCCTAACTAACTCGCCACGTCAGCATACCCAAAGACTATAAATACCCCGCCAAGACTCCAAACAAAGGGTAATCACTACTTTCTCTCTCTAAACTCTCCTCTCTCTCTCCCTGACCTATTCTCTCCTCACGAATACTTATTCTCACGCCCGAGCTTGGTCACAGAGAGGCCCCCCTCCCTGTGACGAGGCTAACGGTGTGCTTTTTTCTTTGTGATCTTGCAGGTTCTAGCTAGGTCATCTGAAGCTTCGCTCTGACCAGGTCGGACCAACTGGTTTTGAGTCTTCAGTGGCGCCATCCCCTCGAATTCACTTAATTCATTTCGTTGATCATGTTTATTCCAAATCATGGAATCTACGACAGCTGCTCCCACAAACACTTTCCCGTCTTATAACGACATCTGGGAAGGAAATGCTGCATCC
This sequence comes from Helianthus tuberosus, assembly GCA_030545235.1. Classification (NCBI taxonomy): domain Eukaryota; kingdom Viridiplantae; phylum Streptophyta; class Magnoliopsida; order Asterales; family Asteraceae; genus Helianthus; species Helianthus tuberosus. The sequence goes on along the minus strand of JARYGA010055399.1, from coordinate 7,764 downwards.
GCAACTGTCCCTACATCAGCTGCCGCTGCAGCGGTATTGATAGGATCAGCGACAGTACCTCCAGCTACAAGTTCTGTGATCGCGAGCTCTGTCACCACGCTCTCGGTTACCGCTCCAGTCGCCACGCCGTTGCCTACTTTCGACAACGCTTTCCTCCTACGGAATGCTGATTTACTACGGCAACTACAACAGTAGCAGCAGCGAGAAGAAATGTTACAGAGCCTCCGCACGAACTTGTTCAGCAGTGTTTATCCAGGGGCTAATCCCGTCTCCGGTGGAGTTTTCACCTCTGGATCTATGGTAAGTCCTATAATCTCCACTCCCGTAACATGTGTTGCATAATTTTCCTCGTTTACGAGTGCTCCGATAAATAACGGTCTCAATGACCTGTTTCGCCAGGGATCTATGGGTCTAAACCCTCAGGATCAGGAGCTGATCATGCCGTATCATCCCATGTCTATGACTTCTCAGTCAAAGTTCATGTTGCGGATCGTTAATGCCCCACTCCCGGCCAAATTGAAGATGCCCCCCACATTGAAATTTTACGATGGTACGTCCGACCCGGACGACCATATGTTCGCATTCGCCAGAGCAGCTAAGGTCGAACAGTGGCCCATGCCGGCTTGGTGTCACATGTTCGCTCAAACTCTCACCGGGTCAGCAAGGGTATGGTTCGATGGGTTGCCAGAAGGATCGATTGATCACTTCGAAGATTTCCGGCGTATATTTTTGCAAAATTTCTGCCAGCAGCGACACTGCAAGAAAGACATCACCGAGGTTCACCACATAAAACGCCGCGACGGGGAATCTGTAGAAGGTTTCATCGATCGCTTCAATCGCGAGAGCATGCAGATAAGCGGAGCAGTTGACCAGCTCCGAGTTTCTGGATTTTGTCATGGAGTCCAGAACAATCAGCTCGTAGAGAAGCTCCACGAAGATCTCCCAAAAACCATGGAGATACTTATGGAACGAGCTCGAGCCTTTGTCCGAGGGAAGAGTGCATGCGGTCAACCGAATGAAACAGCAGCAAGGAATGCTAAAGCTCGAACCACATCGTGGAGATGGAACGCGTCACCACCAAAAGATAGAGGCAACAATTGGAATAGAAGTCGTGGTCCGTACCAGAAGTCGGATCGAAGCAGCTTCCGAACTGGAAACGTACGTTTCAACACTTTCTCCGAGCTAACAAAATCCCCAAGTGAGATCCTTAGTACGGAAACCACCCGGTTTCCTAGGCCGTCGAAGCAGCGGCCTACCTCGGATAAGCATTCCAAGAAGTATTGCGAATATCACCGGGATAAAGGGCACACAACCGATGAATGTTGGGCTTTGAAACAAGAGATCGAGAAGGTCGTCCGATCCGGAAAGCTCTCTCATCTCGTGAAAGAAGTGAAAGATGGGAAGAAGTCCGCAGCAGCGATTGATAATCCGAACACCGAGGCCGGAATCAATATGATTCGGTCTACCGAGCCAAGAGGGGTAAAGCGGTCGAGCCAACACATGGCAGCTTGGATGCACCAACCAACATACTTTCCTCCGATCGATCCGGATGACGCTCGAGACGGACCAATCACGATATCGGTCGTCGTCGCGGGACACCTGGTCTGACGAATCTACGTAGATGGAGGAAGCGCCTTTGAGATAATGTACTTACAGTGTTTCCAGCAGCTGAACTCCCAAACGAAGAAAAGACTGATCGAAGTATCTACCCCTCTAATAAGTTTTTCGGGAGAGGTGGTCCGTCCGATAGGACAGATTACCCTTCCGACTACATTCAAGGATGATGACAAAAGCAGAACTGTTCAGCTAACCTATTTGGTTGTTGGTACTCATTCGTCGCACAACATAATACTTGGGTGACCCGAGTTGCGAGCCCTCGGAGCAATTAGCTCGACAATACACGGTGCCATAAAGTTCCCCACCGAAGCTGGGGTTGCCACTATCCTTTCAGAGTTGAATTCATTCGTAGCTGAGGTAAGACACGCAGCGGAAACAAGCTCCAAGAAGTCTGAAGTGCCTACAGAACTCTGGGCAATTAACCCAGACTTCCCAGAACAACAAGTGGTTATCGGTGCTCAGCTCCCAAAACGAACGAAGAAGCTCCTATGGGAATTACTGAGTAACTCGATTGATGTCTTTGCATAGAAGCACTCAGACATGTAAGGAGTCCCCAGGTCTATGGCACAGCACCACCTGAACGTTAAAGAGTCAATCAAGCCAATAGCACAAAGAAAAAGGCATATGGCACCGGATCGAGCCAAGGCAATTGCAAAAGACGTAAAAAGCCTCCTGGATGCCAGAATTATTCGAGAAATCCGGTACCAAACTTGGGTGTCAAATCCAGTTATGGTACAAAAAAGGACAACTCATGGAGAATGTGTATCGACTTCACCGATCTAAATGATGCGTGCCCGAAAGATTGTTTTCCATTACCGGAGATCGATGAGAAGATTGACTCCGTCGCCATGTTCAGGCTGAAGTGTTTTCTAGACGCATACAAAGGATACCACGAGATACAAATGGCGGTCGAAGATGAGGACAAGACAGCCTTTGTCACCAACGAAGGAGTTTACTGCTTCACCAAGATGCCTTTCGGGTTGAAAAACACCGGTGCTACCTATCAGCGTCTAATGAGCAAAGCCTTTAAAGACCAGATCGAGCGAAATGTGGAGGTATATGTTGATGATATCGTAATCAAGAGCCACGATGAAGCCGCCATGTTGAAAGACATACTCGAAACATTCACCCGACTCCGAAGCATCAACATAAAGTTAAACCCTAAAAAATGCACGTTCGGAGTAGAAGAAGGGAGTCATGGTCGGATCAAAAGGTGCGGGCCAACCCAGACAAGATCGATGTTGTTCTTACCATGAAGCCTCCAACATCGGTTAAAGAGATCCAGTCCTTAAATGGGTGATTGGCCCTCCATCGGTTCCTGTCAAAAGCAGCAGATAGATCTCTCCCATTCATGGACGTACTCAGAAAAAGTTTCAGATCGGAGTTTAAATGGACTGAAGAAGCTGCACGAGCCTTTGAAGAGCTTAAAGCTTATCTCGGCACCTCGCCGACCCTCCCCGTACTAGAAAAATACAAGGTACTAACGGTCTATTTAGCCGCATCATTCGGTGCAATCAGCGCAGTACTAGTCGCCCACCGAACTGGAGCCCAAATCCTAATCTACTATGTGAGTCGAACGCTGAAGGATTATGAAACGAGATACTCAAACTTGGAAAAGCTAGCTCTGGCATTGGTTCATGCTTCGAGAAGACTTCGCCGATACTTTCAAGCCCATCCCATTGAGGTACGAACGGACCAGAGAATCCAACATGTTCTCCGACGACCCGAGGTTTCAGGTCGCATGGCAAAATGGGCGATCGAATTGGGCGCATTCAATATCACCTTCAGAACCAAAGGTCCGCTAAAGGGACATATGATAGCTGACTTTTTAGTAGAGATGCCAGAGGATAAAGAAATGGAAGAGACGGAGAAAGTTCCAGACAAGCCCTGGTATTTGTATACAGACGGGGCTTCAAGCGCCGAAGGGGCGGGAGCAGGTTTGATTCTCACCGATCCGGATGGCACAGATATGACGTATGCACTCCAGTTAGAATTCAAGAGCTCTAATAACAAAGCCGAATATGAGGCCTTGTTGGCCGGCTTACGCCTGGCAACAAAAGTCGGAGCAAGAAACGTCGTGGCCCATGTAGATTCGTTGCTCGTAGCAAATCAGGTGAACGGAGAATATGAAGCAAGGGAAGCCAACATGATTGAGTATCTGGAACAGGTAAAGCAAGCTATGGCGCCGTTCGATTCATGTAAAGTTGAACACGTTCCCCACAGCAAAAACAAAAAGGCCGACTCGTTGAGCAAGTTGGCATTCGTATCGTTCAGTCATTTGGCCAAAGAGGTAAGGGTTGAGGTGTTAACCTCGCCCTCGATAGCCACTCCACACGTTATGCAGGTAGAAGCTCCGTCACAAACATGGATGACACCCATAATCAACTATCTGATACACGATGTTTTGCCAGTTGATAAAGCAGAGGCGAGAAAGATCCAAATAAACTCTCTTCAGTACCAGATGCTGGAAGGAGGTTTGTACCGAAAGACTTTCCTTGGGCATCTGTAAAAATGCCTCGATCCAGAGCAGGCCAACTATATCATCAGGGAAATACATTACGGCATTTGCGGGATTCACGCCGGGCCAAAAATGATCGTAACAAAGGTGAAAAACGCAGGGTATTATTGGCCCGGGATGCACGAGAGTGCAGTCAAAGAACTCCAACAATGTGACGAATGCCAGAAGCACGCACCGATAAGCCTCCGAGCGAAGAATGAGATGATCCCAGTGACCGCCGCATGGCTATTCCAAAAGTGGGGCGTCGACATAGTCGGACCCTTCCCGCGATCGAGCGGAAGCGCCCAATATCTGCTTGTGGCGGTAGATTATTTCACCAAGTGGGTGGAAGCCCGACCATTCACAGTCATCTCTGGCTACAACGTAACGAGATTCTTTTGGGAGCAGATCGTGTGTCGCTTCGGTCTTCTACTCTACATTGTGAGCGATAATGCAAAGCAATTTGCGAAAAATCCATTCAAGCGCTGGTGCGAGAATTTGAAGATTAGCCAAGTCTTCTCCTCGGTTGCCCATCCCCAGGGGAATGGGCAGGTCGAGCAGATAAACCGACGAATCGTAGACGGAATAAAAAGAAGACTTGGTTACGAGGGCAAAGGATGGGCAGATGAGTTGCCAAACGTGTTATGGGCACACCGAACGTTGCACAAGACTAGTAACGGAGAAACACCGTTCAGTCTGACATACGGTACCGAGGCCGTGATCCCCGCAGAAATCGGACTCCCAAATCAAAGGTGCAAAAACTGGGAGGAAAACGAACAGGAGCTTCGATCTAATATCGATCTGCTGGAGGAACGTCGGAACGTTACGGAAATTAAGGAGGCACGATACAAAAAGAAGATCGAGAAGTATTAAAACGCCCGTGCCAAGCTTTACAAATTCAAGGTCGGAGACTTTGTGCTCCGAAGCAATGATGCGCGACGCGTCGAAGCCCCGTGAAAACTGACCCCAAAGTGGGAAGGGTCGTACCGAGTCAAAGAAGCAAGAGAAAAAGGCTCCTACGTATTGGAAAAAATCGATGGAACTCCCGTACCCAGGACATGGAACGGAGTTCATTTAAAAAAGTGCTTCATGTAAACGGCTGCCTGTACGGCCAAAAAGATCGCTATTTCTTATTTCATAGTATTTCCAATTTCCATGTACAAATCGGGAGGGTAATGCCCCGAGCACATTTCATTTTCCTTGTAAACCGGGAGGGGTTTTCCCCGGAACTAAGATTATATAAATCAATAAATAAAGCGATCTGCATTTTCACAAGACATATGTATGAGTTCGAACAAAATAAAAACGTGCACAAACGGGCCTCGACCCATGCCTCGCGCCGATCGAGAAGGCTTAAATAGTTCCAAAAAATAATAAAATCTATTAAGCATAAGGTCCGTATCTGATATGGTCCGATTATAAAGCAATCTATTAAGCAAAAGAAGTCGACTTTCAAAGGACTTCTTGCTATGATCAGGTCACCCAGATGACTGAACCATGACCTGAACGAACAGCAAAAAGTTTGGACGCAAACTAAAAAGCTAAGTAGCCAGGCATGAATATTTTATCAAACATGTCACTTCACATAAAACTAGAGAAATATATTCCGTGCGACTAATAAGTTCAAGCACCAAGATTCACAGCTAAAGAAAGTTAAAATTATACGGTAACATATCATTGTACGATTACAAAAACAAACTTCAAGTTAAGGTTCAAAATCCTCCTTCACGATGGGAAGTTTGCTCCTTTGCTTGATAACAGATAAGGGTTTGTCTACTAAATCCGCAACCTTCCCAAGAACTGAGATGTGGAAATCATCGAAAGCCTTTATCGCAGCGTTTAGCGCATCCTGGGCTCCTTCGTCGTAACCAGAGACTTCTTCGAACGAACGTGCTGAACCCTTGGCCGCCTGAAAACCCTGCTTGATTCCTTCATTCACTCCAACCACGTTGACACTATTCACTAAGTCAGCAACCACCTTCTCCAGCTCAGGGCTTTGATGAACCAACTTGACCACCCAAGCAATCCCGTCCGTCAAAAACCATTGCTTGGTAAGCATGAGCTCCGACACTTGGGCATACAATTCGACCATCTCACCGTCACAACGCGTCAACATGCCTTTCGCCTCGTCAATTGTCGCCCGGTGCGATTCGATCGCCCTGTCACGGGCCCTCTCCAGTTCGTCCTTATCTGAAGAAAAACAGGATTCAATAAGCTGAAAAAGAAAACAATAAAGAGTAAGTTACGAACGTACCACTAATCAGGCGGTGATGATCGGCCAAAAGCTGGTCATAGGACGATTGCATCTCTTTTAGCTCGGCATTGTGCCTTTTCTCCGATTCATACAGTTTTTTCTCCAGATCGCCAAACTTCAACTTAAGAGCTTCCAGGTCCTGCAGAGCTTTGTCTCGGGCTTCATAAGCAGCTGCAGCTGAAGCCTGGGAAGACTTATTGACCTCTTTTGCTTCCGAGACCTGCTCCTTTAACCGATCCACCTGGGACCGGAGAGATGAAAGCTCTTGCTTGGTCTTCAACCGAACATTATCTTCGTTCTTCAAATTAGCGATCTCGCGCTCAAACTTACGACAATTCGACTCCGACTCGACCCAGCGTTTATAAGTCTCCACCACCAGAGAGTTCGATTGAGCTTGATTCAGCATCAGGGAGTTTCCAAGCTCCGGGCCGCTCATTTTCTGGTAATGCGCATGTTCGGCCGGAGTTCCCAGATGAAACAATGCCATTTTGGCCGATAAAGCATCCACAATCCTGTCTTTATTCGCCAACGACCATTCAGGTACATACTTCTCCGAAGCACGAGCAGGATCCACGTCCGCAGCATCACCCGAACCTAGCTCTCGGCACAAGAAAACAGCTTCAATTTCCTACCATAAAGGGGAGGAAGAGGCACTATCCCCACCATCAATCGGCTGAGGACTTGGCCTTGAAACGTTAGAAGCAACCCCAGTTGTAGGCTTACCCGAAGGAGAAGGTTCAATCTTTTTTAGAGATAAAGGATCGGGCATATGAATATCGTCACTAACTTTAGTAGCCGGCCCCCCAAAAGAGAGCGGGCTCGGTGGAAGGTTGGCCAGATGATCCCTTGGGGTACGACCACCATGAAGGTGGGCATCCAAATTCGCCAACAGGCCCCCGGCAGCAGAAAACTCAGTAACTTGATCATCTTCATCATCCAATGTGATGGTCTTGAAATCCATCTTCTTTTTCTTCACCTGCTTGGGTTTCGGATCGGACTTCGAGGAAGTAGTTTGTCTTCTTTTCAAACTAACTTGAGGGCGCTCCGCATCACCATCATCATCACCCTCTTCTTCTTCCTCGGCATGTACTCCTTCGTCTTCAATAGAAAGATGTTCCGAGCCGTATATAACAAACTTGGAATCAGACCCTTTCGTTCCGCTCGAGCCGGTTTCTTACCTTTGTCACTACCAACCATCACCGCTGCCTGACCTGGAGCAACATTCAGCACTTGTGCTGTAAGAACTAAACCCGAACCTCCTTGGCCACCTGAACCTCCCTGGCCAGCCGAACCTCCTTGACTAGCTAAAATTACCGGATCTCGAATTGGGTAAAGATTCTCCTGCACGATACTCAGATACGGTGGATCACCCTTCGGCGTCCTAGTGGCTCGGACA
>JARYGA010055398.1:0-27188 GCA_030545235.1 Helianthus tuberosus | reverse complement strand
AACCCTAATCCTTCTTGGACCATGTCCTCATAAAGATGCAATTCTAGTAAACCATGTCCTCATAAAGATGCAACTCTAGTAAACCATGTCCTCATAAAACTAAAATCTAAAACTAAACCCTAAATATATATTTGAATAGGGTTCGACGAGCGGTTCCAACGCAAGTTCGTTTGACCCGGTTTCCTATGTTTCCTAGATTAAGATTGTTTTGTATTTGATCCTACTCTCAAATTTCATATATAATCTTTAAAATTTTACTGATATGACACACATTTCATCACTAAATCACACGTTACTCAAATCACTGTTAGGGTTTAGGGTTTAAAAAACAACTCTAAACTATTTCAGTGTTCAATGGACATTCATCCTTTATCAGTAATCATAGAATTACGCCCTTACAGTTGCAGAACCACCGACCAAAAAAATTAGGGTTTCAGTGAGTGCTTACAAAAACCGAAACAAATAAAGATGAAACACAACAATAGATAGAATGCATTTGAGTTTGAGAAAGGTAACCTTAGCGGTGAAAGTGATGTTTTCCAGCTGGCAATTCCAGTTGTCTTCGCATTCGATCATGCTTCCTCTGTAAACTTCTCCGCTCTTGAGTTCTACGGTGACTATGTGACCGGCGGCCTCGTGGAGAAGCTTCACCGGAATACCTAAGCTCCGACTCATTCTGGCTTATTATCGGTGAGTGTGTGGTGATCGGCGGCGAGGGTTTCAGTCTCGCAAGGGTTTTGAAAGAGGAGAGTGCCGCGATTGGGTCTTATTAGTAGTAGTAGAAAATAGTAAAATAAGGTAAGGGTAGTTTCGTCAACCAAGGAATCTAAATATGTGTGTGTTGTTTTTAAAAGAGTTAACTGTCATTTTCGTCCTTGTGGTTTGGTCACTTTGGTCATTTCAGTCCATTTTTTTAAAAATGCGTCATTTCAGTCCCCGACGTTCTGGAAAGGTGCCATTTCAGTCCAAAAATCATAACCCAGTTAAGTCGGTTAGTAAATAAGGACTGATTGTGTAAATTTGTAACATAAAGGACTGATTGTGTAAATTTGTAACACCACCACAACTAGCCCTGCCACCACCACCACTCCGCTGCCACCACCACCACCACCACCGCCACCACAGCCACTGCCACCACCACAGTATGATAATACATGAACGTAAAATGTTTTGAATGTTTTATACCCAAGCTTAAATATTTGAATGGGACAGGAATTATATCAACAGAAAAATGAAAAGGAATTGAAATGAGGAAGTGTATATACCGAAACGATGTAGGTGTGAACCCCGTCGACGTCTCCGGCGAGTTTTACGTAACTCCGGCAGGTTGCGGGTGCTTCAACAAATACATGTGTTAAGAATTAGAGCGTAGGGAGTGTAGGGTAAATGGTTTGAATGAAAGAAAGGTATACCGCATACGTAACGAGTCGCGAAGAATCCGTTGGGTTCCGGCGGCTTCGCGTTCTTCTTCCGGTGGTGTCTGGGTTCTCCGGTCGCGTCTGGGAATTTTCCGGCGTGGTGTTATCGAACAGAGGGTGTGATGATAATAAAAAGGGTGTTGTGAGGGTCTGTCGAGTTTAAGGTTATTAAGGTGTTTATAACATGCCAAAATCCTAGTATTTTGGGATGTCGAAGATTTCCGAAAAAGAAAACGGTTCGATGAGTTATAGTCTAGGTTCTTGATTGAATGATAAATTCGGAAACGCGGAATCTTGTCACATTACGAACAATCAGCGAGTAGTAGGAAGGTGGCAGTGGCTGTGGTGGCGGTGTGGCTGTGGTGGCGGTGGTGGTGGCGGCGGTGGCTGTGGTGGCGGTGGTGGCTGTGGTGGCGGTGGTGGCGGTGGTGGTGGCAGGGCTAGTGGTGGTGGTGTTACAAATTTACACAATCAGTCATTTATGTTACAAATTTACACAATCAGTCCTTATTTACAAATTTACACAATAAGCTTGGGTATAAAACATTCAAAACATTTTACGTTCATGTATTATTATACTGTGGTGGCGGTGGTGGTGGTGGCAGTGGCTGTGGTGGCGGTGGTGGCGGTGGTGGTGGTGGCGGCAGCGGAGTGGTGGTGGTGGCAGGGCTAGTGGTGTTGGTGTTACAAATTTACACAATCAGTCCTTTATGTTACAAATTTACACAATCAGTCCTTATTTACTAACCGACTTAACTGGGTTATGATTTTTGGACTGAAATGGCACCTTTCCAGAACGTCGGGGACTGAAATGGCGCATTTTTGAAAAATGGACTGAAATGGCCAAAGTGACCAAACCACAGGGACGAAAATGACAGTTAACTCTTTTAAAAACAACACACACATATTTAGATTCCTTGGTTGACGAAACTACCCTTACACACACATAATTTTCTAAGATTCAGGCATTACAACATCACCATAATTTCCAAGATTTCTACTCTAGGGAGTAACCCTAACATCTAATTAACACAAATCATACCACAAACTCATGATTGGGTTGAAACCCTTTTTCTCCAATTCACCAAATCAAGAAATTCGACTTACCACTTCACTAGGTATGCTTAGATGATCGAGAATTTAAGACATGCAGCCGATTAACATTGAATTCCCTTGCCAATTGATGAGTTTTGCAAGAACAAGGGTAAACCCTTGTTTCTCCTGCTCTTGTTCGATCCCAGAAACGCACCAGGGGGTGTGTTTTGGGTTTAAACCTTATTACCCCTTTTTAGTTACAATTTATCATATTAACCCCTCCTAAATTGAAAGGTATATAATTTAGGCATTTTCCCATGATTTCAATTATGTTTTATTACAATTCAACCCCTCTAATTCTTTTATTGTCATTTTACATTTTATTTGTTCCTTTTTGAAATCTTTTCCAATTAAACTTTAAGTGAGCCACGAGCTTTGTAAACACCCCTAAAGTATAGGTATGGGGAATGAGATGTGGGGTGTTATTGAAAATAGAGATAAAATATTAGAACAATGATTTTTTGTTAAGTTAGAGGGTTAACGGGTTTTTTGGCAACTTCTCAATGTTAAGTGTTGAACTAATAAGAGGTCTGAACCATCAAGTGTTGAACTAGTAAAAGATTCAAACCATTAAGAGTCAGTATAATGCTTAACCGTTCAGAGGCAAATGTCTGACCAATTCAGATTAGAAGTCTTAACTATTCAAACTCAGTATAATGCCTAACTATTAAGAGACAAATGTCTGAACCATTAAGACATCTGCTCGCAAAACAAACAGTCTAAACCATTAAGTGTTAAACAAGTAAAAAGTCTTAACCATTAAGAGGTAAACAAATAGTCGCTAACATAATGCAAGCGATATAAATGCTATTATTCCTTTTCTTATAAGTTTTTTTCTTTTTAGTTAATTTGTTATTCTTTTCAACCGATAATTAGTATACATAAAATATTGCAAAGTAACTTGTCAATCATTGTTTAATTATTTTCAACAGATTATTATTAACATTAAAAATTGCAAAGTAATTTGCCAATCATTGTTTAAACGGTCACTATTTAGCATATTTGTTTTTGTATTAGTTCTTAAATATACTTTGATTTTTCATCAAGTCATTAAGAAACTTCTTTTGTTTTACTTTTGTAACAAATTAGTTGACATTTTAAATTCTTAATTATATAAGTCGATTATTAAACATATAAGATTAATCTTTAGATAATTAAATCTTAATAACTTCAGAACACGAATGAGTATTAACCTACTTTTATAAATTACCTTTTACCCAATAGTAAAAGAATTGTGATGAATTTATTAAATTTCTTCAAATATATAAATTCAAAACATATATTCAAGTAAAAGAATTGAACACCTTCTAAAAGTTTATGGATTTCACCAATAGGAATCACAATATTGCACTCGTCCATTGGACCACCACGCTCATGGTCAACGTCATAGTCGTCAACGCCGCCAACCCCAGAACTGTCACAATCAACAATCTCAATCGATACTGCCCACACCACCACCATGTAGGTATCTTTTTCCCAAATGTGTCATGGCCCATGGGACATATGTGATGCACAATTGGTACCTAATAGCAGCGAAAATCCAACCATTTTGAACGACTTGCTAATTATGTGACATATGTGTGTAAAGTTTCGACGTTGACTTATGCTTGTGAACTCATGCATAGTGTCACAATAACAATCATTTCATAACACGACCCTTTATAATTTTCATATTATACTTTACATAACGTTAATTTACGAAACCAACACTTGTATAGGTATGCACATGTCTCACTATTGGGACTCCCTAAACTAGGAGTGCTCAACACTAGTTCCCAGTGCTCAATATCTCATTATGATTTAAAAAAACAGGAACTTGTTGCACCACTAAGGAATCCTCGGTCATTGGAGGGCTTATCGCTAGTTCCTTAGCAACAACCTCCACATTTACTTGTACTTGTGTTACAGGCAAATATCACAATTCACAGTTTTGAAAAACAATTCACAGTGTACCACATTATACTGATATACAATCTGTAGTGATGACTCAAAATCGACACCATGAGACTCACATAGGTATTGGGAAAACAATCATGATACTCACATATAATTTGTAATAATGACTCACAATTGACACTATGAAACTCATATACAATTTGTAATGACAACTCACATTTGACACCACGAGACTCACATACAATTTGTAATCATGACTCGCAATTGACACCAAGAGACTCAGCTTAGTTGTAGCGTGTGTCTATGTTCTATGAACATGGTTTGAATTCCTGTCAAGGGTTTAAGTAATCCTAGGTTAGGTAACAGGTGGTTATATTACCCGTAATGGTTGAATTCCTTTTAAGGGTTTAAGTAATCCTAGGTTAGGTAACAAGTGATTATATTACCCCTAATCACCATGGCTAATATCGAGTAACGCTACGTTATTTAGGCATGGCTGATCAGCCTATGCCTAGCTAAGGTTAGGCTACCTAATACCTACCCTGATCATGACCCTAAGATCCTACCTATAGTAAACAATCCTAAACTATTAGACAAAACCATACCTAGTTAACTATCTACGAAAATTGATGCAGAGTTCCCTCGACTCGTGCACTAAAGATAACTAGCTCGCAACACCTAAAGGGTATCACAAGCTCAGGAATCTCCTACCAGAGAAGTGTTCCCGTTCAATTCAACGTACTAAATAAGAGCTAAGGCCACCTTTTCACAGGTTGGGTTCGGCACCCTTAGCGTGCTGCTAAGGATATTGTAGTGGTCCCCATTGCTAATTAGTTAGTATACATGTATTTGCGTCACATTATTGCTTTTCTCACCACATAGCAAACTGCTAAGCATGGAGTAGCAGTTCATTAAGTCCTATTTCACATTATGCTCATCGAGACACTCTAGTTTCATGTGTTATAGCTCCGGTAACTTATTTCTTAGTCCAAGATATGTCCATTTGAAGTTTGGGTCTTTCCTATCTTGATTGTCATGTTACATCGCTTGTTGTAGTGTGACGGTTTGGGATTGGTGTTACATTAGATAACTTTTTGAACCGTGTATAACTCACTTTCAAATGAAAGTATTTTGTGGGTATAAAGTTTTAACCACACGAGTCTTAAAGTTCAACAAGAACAATAATGTATATTTGTGCGAAAACATTTACAAAAACATGCCAAAAACTTCATTTTATAGTTAGGAAATCTACATAACATTTTGTTGGAATGATCTAACTCTTCACAAAATAGTGTATCAATTGACAGTTACTATTGTCGACAGTTTTTCAGTCATATCAACAATTTCGTCAAATGAAAAAAACCTTCATTTTTATCTAAGTCACTTATGGGGCAAGTTACGGCTAATGCACACTTACTATTGATAGCAATTGCTATCACCCTCAGTTATTAGTGATGGACCAAACTACTAATGACCAGTTACTAATGACGACCCGTTGTCACTAATGACCGGTTGCTACTAATGAGCAATTCCCATGTGACTTTTCAGTTTTCACCAATGATTTAAATCAGAAACAACTTCTAATAGTTTAGTTTCTTGGACCCTGCTGCACCGAGTGGCGGATATAGAAAATCCTTATAGGGGCAACGTTTCAAAGAAAAGAGGTAACGAAATCGAAAAAACGTCAATTTTTTTTTTCCAAATTCACACTACCGTCGAAGCGTAAAAGGGCAACATGGATTACCTAGATCTGCCCCTGGCTACACCCTTGAACCCCATGTTGTTGGTTGACGAACAAGAAAAAAATTGGTCGAACTAACTCAACAACCCTTAATTCACATAATTATTTATTCTGATTTCATGCAAATTAACAAATACTCTTTTATATGGTCATCAGAACATCAAAGTTATATTATTACACTTTAATAATACTCGACAGCTTCACAGACAAACAACACACATAAAAACATTCTATAACTGACTAAATATTAGATTTTTTCTTTTGCCATTTTATAATTATAGCATATGCCTTGCTTCCCTTCTCGTACCAATCAAATAAAACCATCCTGAAAATATCAAAAGTAAGAAAAACGTATGCTTTCCTTTCAGAATTCGATGTGGGTCACTGCAAATCCCTGTAAAATATGTATTTTTCCCAATGTCTTTTAACAACCAAATCATCTGGATTTATTCAACAAGGTCAGTGCTTTTTTAACGGCCCTCATTAAATCTTCACTCAAATCATATGATATCACCCTTTAAAACCTCTGTTACTCTGTGTGTGTGTGTGTGAAATTGTGCCAAGATGTATGCTTCTTTGGGTATGCTTGATCTTGGAAGTTTAACACAATTCTCTAGTAAAGATTCTTCACTGGTAAAGAAAGTTCTTTAATTTCTTGATTTCTGAATTGGGTTTTGCTTTGTTCATAGTTATCTTTGCTGTCTGATTTAGGGTTTTGATCAAGATTGTTCATTGGTTTATCAAGATTTTCTTGGGGTTTGAATGGTTTTGCTCATTGGTTATGTGATTCAGGGGTTAATCAAGACTCCTAATTGCTCATTGTTGATGCAAGTGATCAATATATAATTTGTCCTTTTCTTTTAGTCAAAAAGTTTGCTAGGGTTTCAGTCAAGATTCCTTATTATTTTCAAGATTCTTTTTTTTTTTGGTTTCTTGAACTTTTTTTGTAGTTTTGGCATTTGGGTTCATTTTTTCTCACTGCATATGTTTTTGCTGCAAATGGTTAGTGTGCATTTGATGTGTTTATACTTTGACTGTTGTAGTCAAACTGGTTATTTTTCAAATTCACATAACTTGTATTTTTACCTAAAATTCAAATGTAAAAAACTTTGTTCTTAGGTTCATTTTCATAAGTTTTCATTAACGCACTTCTTTTTCTCCAAATGAAAGCAAAAATTTGTTAAATTCTGGATTATAAAGTCACCGGTTTGACCACGATAGTCAAATATTTCTCACTGCCGATAGGAGAACTTAATATGTATGTTACCTGTATTTGCGTAACAATGTCTAATCCCGTTACAGGCTACTGGAAGTAACCTGTTTATCAGTTCACAACAGCTTCCGAAACTTAGTGTGGGACCCGGAAAACTGCTGGTCGGTTCAAGACATTTTCATACCCGAAGATTATTATTAAGTCGAACTAGGGTATGATTTCGGTCCACTGTATTTCCCTACCTTTTTCATTGAAATTGTTTAGGATTTGCACTTATTTTTAGCTAAAATGACGCATTAGCCCATTGTCAACACTACAACTTAATTAATGCTATCAACTCTGGCCTGCAATATTTCCTTACTTTGTCGTTATCAAAGGGTATAAGTGACATTTGATCAAGTTGTTCGTCAAGTTGAAAAACCCTTGAGCTTAACTTGGTGCATTTGTTCTCAGGCAAAGCATGATCACCCTGTTGTGACTGATGATCTTCCAGCAATGAAAAACATCAAATCAGACATGAACAACTTAAAAATTTTGGATCTAGATCCTGGTTTAGAACCGTACAAAGATCACTTCGAATATAGGATGAAGAGATTTTCTGAACAGAAAATGCTTATTGATCAATATGAAGGAGGTCTTGAAGATTTTGCTAAGGGTAAGAATACAGAATTCTAAATGTCTAAGCTACATTTTAATTGACGACAATAGGGGGGCGGTAGTGATTCCGGATCATTTACTTACGAAAGTGTCAAATTTGGTATGTTTTTATCTCTAATGAGTCAAACGATTAAAATAAAGAAAATTAGCTATAAAGGAAACATGATCAAAGGGTTTGAACATCACCCAAAGTGTATTTTAAAGCATAAAACTTCCGATGTTTAAAAAAACTATATATTATTAAAACAATATAGTTATTATGATTATGTACCTATTTGACACTCTAATCACTTGTAAAGTTTTTGGAAAAAAAGCGTTTCAGGACAATCTAACCCGACGCAAAACCAAAGCTACCATTTTGACCTGTTACTCAACCCGCCCGACACATCCATTACTGTTAAGTTATATATTCAGTTCCAGCACTCGTAAGTCTTTTTACTAATCACTGACATGCCTTAGGTTATTTAAAGTTCGGGCTCAATAGAGAAGAAGGGAGCATTGTCTATCGTGAATGGGCCCCAGCTGCCGAGTATGTTATTCACATAACGTCCTCATACAATCTTTCAGCCGTAAATTATTCGTTCAAGATTCTGATATATTCGTTTGCTATATGAATGTGCAGGGAAGCACAGCTGATCGGGGATTTTAACGGGTGGGATGGATGGAACCACAAGATGGAAAAAGATCAGTTTGGAGTATGGACTATCAAGATTCCTGATGTCAATGGCAATTCCGTAATTCCTCACAATTCAAGGGTTAAGTTCAGATTCAAGCACAGCAATGGAGTTTGGGTTGATCGGCTTCCAGCTTGGATAAAGTATGCCACTGTTGACTCTACCAGATTTGCTGCCCCTTATGACGGCGTTTACTGGGACCCACCACCTTCAGAAAGGTAAAAGTCTTCCTCATATTATACTAATACAGTATTAGTATAAACGAACCAAACGTTCGGAACAGTTCGTGAACCGTTTGGCGGGAAGTTCGTTTGTGTTCGCTCGTTTATTAAACAACCGAACACGAACAAGAAATTCCGTTCGGGTAGTTAAATGAACGAACATGAACAGAGGCCACGTTCGTTCATTGATGTTCGTGAACGTTCGGTAAAGTGTTCCTTTGTGTTCGATAGTTCAATAGTGTTTTTAGTTTTTATATTTTATTTAAATGCTTCAAAATTCCTACAAATAAAATATTTAGTAAGTGTCAGTGTACTATATATTTTGTTCATGCCTTGTTTGTGTTCGTTTGTTTCCATTTGTGTTCATCAATGTTCGTTGCCTAAAATTAACAAACAAACACAAACGAACCCGAATATAAAATCTCGTTCGGTAAGTGTTCATGAACACATATATTTCTTAACCAACGAACACGAACAAGGATTTGACCATGTTGACCTGAGGTGGAAATTATAACCGTGTTGTGAAATATTTCATGTAGGTATGAATTTAAGTATCCCCGTCCACCAAAACCGGAGGCCCCAAGAATATACGAGGCTCATGTCGGGATGAGTAGTTCTGAACCCCGAGTGAATTCATACCGTGAATTTGCAGACGATGTTTTACCTCGTATTCGGGCTAACAACTATAACACAGTCCAATTAATGGCCATAATGGAGCATTCTTATTACGGTTCATTCGGTTATCACGTTACAAACTTTTTTGCCGTTAGTAGTAGACCAGGAACACCCGAAGACCTAAAATACTTAATCGATAAAGCACATAGTTTAGGTTTACGGGTGTTAATGGATGTTGTTCATAGCCATACAAGTAACAACGTCACAGACGGGCTCAACGGTTTTGACGTGGGCCAGCCCACACAAGATTCCTACTTTCATACTGGGGAACGCGGGTATCATTCCCTTTGGGATAGTAGACTTTTCAATTATTCGAACTGGGAAGTTCTTCGTTTCCTTTTATCTAATTTACGATGGTGGCTTGACGAGTTCAAATTTGACGGGTTTCGGTTTGATGGGATAACTTCCATGTTATATCATCATCACGGAATCAACATGGCGTTTAGTGGGGATTACAATGAGTACTTTTCGGAATCGACTGATGTTGATGCTGTTGTGTATATGATGCTTGCGAATTGTTTGATTCATTCGTTGTTGCCTGATGCAACGGTGATTGCGGAAGATGTTTCCGGGATGCCGGGCCTTGGTAGGCCTGTTGACGAGGGTGGAATCGGGTTTGACTTTCGGTTGGCTATGGCGATTCCTGATAAATGGATTGATTACGTGAAGAACAAGAGTGATGACGAGTGGTCAATGAATGATATAACGAGAACTTTGACTAATCGAAGGTACACTGAGAAATGTGTTGCTTATGCAGAGAGTCATGATCAGGTAATAAGAATTACTTAACGGTCGAAATGGGTCGGTTCGATGTTGGATTGACCCTAAACACTTTATGCTAAAAACGTCAACCTTTTTATTTAGTTTATAAATGGTTCATGTGTCATATATGATAACAAAAACTATTATTTCGGTAATAATCTATTTTTTTGAATAAATGGTAAGTTCTATGCACTAAAATACAATTTGGGTAACTTTTGACCCGTTTCCTTACGGTCGATTGTATTTAATTGTTGTGGGTTGCAGTCGATTGTAGGAGACAAGACAATTGCATTTTTGCTTATGGACAATGAAATGTATTTTGGGATGTCTTGTTTGAAAGAGGCTTCACCAACTATTGACCGTGGGATTGCGCTTCACAAGGTTTGTTTTCCTCATTTTTGTATTACATGTTGTAAACACTCGGTACACCATTGATGATGTCACGCTATAATTTGTCATCCATGTGTTCTTAGGAAAGAAGGCAACTTTGACTTTTTTTGGGTCAAACCTATAACACTAAATTGATCTACATGCATTATTTGTTATAAGTTGTATTATAGTCGTCAAAATATCTTAAAAACGCATGTTGATTTTGAAACTGAAAATAAGCATCTTTTTTGAGTACGTAAAGTAAAAGACTCCATGTACAAAGAATACAAATGTTCATATCTATATAAAACTATATATATATATATGGGTAAGGTTCAATTAAAAACCACTAGTTAAAGTGAAAACCCGAAAACTAACTAAAAAAGCCTAAAAAACATACCAATTTTTTTTTTAATTTTCGCTAGTTTTTGTATATAAAAAAAACTTTTTTTCAAAAAAAAAAAAAAACTTGTACTGCACATGTGTATTATATGTGTACTACACATGTGTATTATTGCACATGTGCACTACAAATTTTTTTTTTTGAAAAAAAGGAATTTTTTATATATAAAAAATAGCGATTTTTAATAAAAAAATTGTAAAAAAAATTTGGTATGTTTTTTAGGCTTTTTTAGTTAGTTTTCGAGTTTTCTCGATAAAAGGAGTTTTCACTTGAACCCTCCCCATATATATATATATATCTATATATATATATATATATATATATATATATAGATATAATGGAAGTATCTGAAGAAAACCCTTATAATTGAGAAAACTTGGGGAAATTCTAACCTCCCGATTTTTTTTTAGTTTACACATGTTATATACATGTTTTTAAGGGTTTTGGGCAAAAAAAATCAAAAAAGCGCCGACTGGATATTTTTTAAAAAAATAAACAAGTTTCTAGGGTAACATATGTCAGACGAATGTAACATATGTTACACCAAAACTTGTTTATTTTTTTAAAAAATATCCACTAGGCGCTTTTTTGATTTTTTTTTTTTTTGCCCAAAACCCTTAAAAACATGTATAGAACATGTGTAAATTTTTTCAAAAAAAAAAAAAAAAAATCAGGAGCTTTGAGTTTCACGGGTTTTCTCGCCACAAGTGGGTTTTCTATACACCCTTCCCCTATATATATATATATAGGAACGGGATCAGGAGAAAACGGCAAAAAGTGTGAGAACGTATCCTGGCCTAACACGTGGCGCGGGGCATGATCAGGGTCCGAGGGGTTTTTTTGTCTTTTTAGTATTCTTCTCCTTTCACGATTTTCGCATTTGACATGCTGCTTTATTTTTTGCGTGCAAGATAATTTTGGCGTTATCTAGAATTATTAATTATTTGGCGTTTTACTGTTTTTCTCATATTTCTTCTCGTTGAATTAATTCTTTTCGTGTCACATAGTTAATTTTTTGGCGTTATGGCTTTTTCCATGTCATTTTTGGCGTTTTGTATTTTTTTTGTTAATAATTGATTACCATAGATTAATATTTTATAAAACTACAATAACACAAAAATCAAAATAAGCTAAGTCTTCCGTAGGTGGGATTACATCAGAGATGTACCCATCGCTTTGTTCATCACTTTCTTCAGATTCTTCATCATCAAATTTCATTTTTGCGTATAACGCCATTAGCTCGTCTCTTCTTTGCTGCAACCTATTCTTGAATATCACTGCATCCTTGGATTTTGGATCGTTTGAAGGTGCTAAATCACAGAGTTGTTCAATGATAGATAGCAACCATGTCTTCAACATTTCTTCCATTGGCCTTGAATATTGCACCTCGTTATTATAAGTCACTTCAAGTGTTCCTTCTTCCTCATGCAATACCCAACTGCTAAGTTTTGGTATAGGATCGTCAATATCATCATCATCTTCTGCCGGAAATTTTCTCTTCAGTCTTTTTATTACAGTTCTGGTTCTTTCACAATCGTTGTCCATTGGAACCCTAAGGGCCAGGATATCCTTCTGAACCTTTTCGTTCATTCCAAGCATCGCTTTTATTGTCCTTACCTTTACCCTTCTCCTATCATAGAACTTTATGATGAATCGTTTCTCTTTCCTTTCAAACCTCCATGCAATAACCTTAGACATTTTTAAATTTTTTGGCGTTTTGAACAATATGTGGCGTTTTAGTCAAATTTTTTGGCGTGTTTGAGCTCGGGTTCTGATGGTATTCTTTTATATTGACTTTTTTTCCCCGCGTATGACAGGTAATTATGGGGTTTTGAAAAAATATAAATAAAAATAATAAATGTTAGTAATTATGTTTTCCGTCGTTTCATTTTACTGTTTTTTGCAGTTTACTGTGTTTTGTTTTCACACTCAATTGTTTTTATGGTCTAACACGTTAAATCTTGACGGCTGTAATTATGGCGTTTTGTTTTCCAATGGCGGTTAGATAACGATTGGACTTCTTTTGTTTTATATTTTTTGCACATTGTTTCACGCTTTTTTTTATATAATATTAGTTGTTCAAAGTAATTTTATTATAGTTTGTTAGTTTTTTGGGGGCGTTTTTATGGCATTATGGCGTTTTACAAGCATTTGCTCATTTTGGCGTTTTATTATATTTTCATTATATCATTAATATTCTTTTTGTTGTTTATTAACTGAAATTACAAAACAAACAACAGATAAACAAAATAAAAAAAAACAAATTAGAAGCAATTTATGATTTTAAATATTCAGTGTCATCAGTCTCTTTTTTCTTTTGAAACTACAAGAAATGTGACAAATAAATGGCGTTTTGGGTTTGGCGTTTATTTTCTTTGTTCATGTGTTGAAGTGTCTTTGTGGATGTTGGAGACATAGATCGACCCCGTGTGGGTGGATGCTATCTGCCTGTCGTCTTCATTATAATCATCGAGGCCAAAGTAGCATTTACACTGGTATAGGTCTCTTCTTATCATCCAAACCTTCTTCAGGAACAAAGATGACAGTATGACATATGGGTGTCATCAGTCCCTCTTTTTTCAATTTTGTCCATCTCATGTAGCAAAATCTTACTACAATCACGTAACAAATCATTCATTGAAGCTTCATGCAGAACATTACTGAGTATCAAAGAAAAGATGTTTGTTGTCGTTGTGTTTTTTGGCGTTTTACATTGAGTTGTAAATTTTTTAGCAACCACTGTGTGTTTTTGTGTGTTTTTTTGGTGTGATAAACGGAAGGTGGTGAGACGTTTCTATTTATAGAATTTTTTTTGGCGCATAATTTAGGCGGGATGTTATTTTTATAACAAAAATGTAATTAACATTTATCCGGATGTAAGCTTTGGCGTTATATATAATGGCGTTTCATGTTTTGTGGCGTTTTTTTGTAGCCAGAGAGCTTAATTAAAAACACAGAAAAAAGTACAGAGTGATAAAATTGGCGTTTTGTATTTATTTGGCGTTTTATTTTTCAATGACGTTTTATGTGAGAAATGGTGTTTTACTTTTTTACCCTTAAGAGTTAATTACATAGTTAGTCCCTGTGGTTTGCACAAAATAACGTACTTAGGTACTAATAGTTTAAAATCACCTTCTAGGGTATTAACTTTTCATTTTGTAACGTTTGGAGGTATTAACTTCTAGGGTATTAACATAGTTAGTCCATGTGGTTTGCACAAAATAACATACTTAGGTACTAATAAAATGTGATTTTAAACCTATAAATAACGTTAATACCTCCAAACGTTACAAAATGAAAAGTTAATACCCTAGAATGTGATTTTAAACTATGATACCTAAGTATGTTACTTTGTGCAAACCACAGGGACTAACGATGTAATTAACTCTTACCCTTAATGAAGCGCGTCCACGTAATAAAATTGATATTATTTACGAAAATGCCACCGCGCCAATCTAGTCCATAGATTGTTTTGATCGCACGATCAATAATCGTTCTCACACTTTCTACCGTTTTCTCTAAATACTGACCATATATATATATACATACATATACATGCATATATATATATATATATATATATATATATATATATACATACATAGGGAGAAGATCATGCGAGAACCACCTCTTATTGCGAGAACCAATGTGAACACAACCAAAAATGCCTAAAAATAGCTAAAAATCACACAATTTTTTTTTAATATTTTTTATATAAAAATCGCTACTTTTCGAAGCCAAAAAAAAAAAAATTAATTTAAAAAAAAAAAAAAAAAATATTTTTTTTGGCCACTAAAAGTATAGCGATTTGAGCATAAAAAATATTAAAAAATAAAATAAAAAAATTTAGATTTTTTTTTGATTTTTTTAGATTTTTTTAGGTTTTTTGGGGGTTTAGTTTTTAGCATTTTAGCTTGGGGGGTGGGGGAGGGGGGTTTAGGTTTTTTTTTTTTTTTGGGGGGGGGGGGTTAGGTTTTTTTAGCTATTTTAGGTTGTGTTCACATTGGTTCTCGCAATAAGGGTGGTTCTCGCATGATCTCCTCCCTATATACATATACATTTATATATATAGGGAGCCGCTAGAATGAGAACCACCACGAGTTATGAGAACCGCGGGAACCAAGTGCCACGGAGGGGCGTTGACCACGATTTTTTTTTTACAACTAGATCCGTATATTTTAACAACATTCGTAAAAAAAAAATTTCAAACGGCGCGCCCGAGGGGGTAGTTTTTTACACCCAAAGTTTGGTGTTTTTATTATTTTTTTGTTTTTTCTTTTTTTTTTTACAAACTTTGGGTGTAAAAAACTACCCCCTCGGGCGCGCCGTTTGAATTTTTTTTTTTACGAATGTTGTTAAAATATACGGATCTAGTTGTAAAAAAAAAAATCGTGGTCAACGCCCCTCCGTGGCACTTGGTTCTCGCGGTTCTCATAACTCGTGGTGGTTCTCATTCTAGCGGCCCCCTATATATATATATATACACAAGTACATTACGGCTTAACGTACTTCACGTACAACAACGCGCGTGATTTGTTCTATAACATGCGTGATTAATGTTTTCAGTATGCGTGATGATTGTGTTTCAACATGCGTGATTTTAGATTTTTGAGTTACAACCTGCGTGATTTTAAAATGAACGTGCGTAATTACCTGTCGTACGTGATGTACGTTAAGCCGTAATGTACGTTAACCTTCCTCTCTCTCTCTATATATATATATATATAGGACAAAGATCCGTTAGGAACCACCCCTTATTGCGAGAACCAATGTGAACACAACCAAAAATAGCTAAAAAACACACAAAATATATATATTTTTATTTTTTATGTTAAAATCGCTACTTTTAGTAGCAAAAAAAAAAAAAATTAATATTTAAAAAAAAAAAATTTTTTTTTTGCTACTAAAAGTAGCGATTTTAACATAAAAATATTAAAAAAAAAATTTTTAGATTTTTTTCAGGTTTTTTTGGGGGTTTAGTTTTTAGCATTTTAGCTTGGGGGGGGGGGGGGGTTAGGTTTTTTTAGGGTTTTTTTAGCTATTTTAGGTTGTGTTCACATTGGTTCTCGCGGTTCTCGCAATAAAGGTGGTTCTCGCATGAACCTTACCCTATATATATATATAGGTACTCTATATATATATATATATATATATATATAGGGAGAAGATCATGCGAGAACCACCTCTTATTGCGAGAACCGCGAGAACCAATGTGAACACAACAAAAAATGCCTAAAAATAGCTAAAAATCACACAAATTTTTTTTTTTTTTAATATTTTTTATAAAAAAAATCGCTACTTTTCGAAGCAATTTTTTTCTTTTTTCTTTTTTGGCTTCTAAAAGTAGCGATTTTAACATAAAAAATATTAAAAAAATTTTTTATATTTTTTAGGTTTTTTTAGGTTTTGGGGGTTTAGTTTTTAGCATTTTAGCTTGGGGGGGGGGGGGGGGGGGGGGGGGTTTAGGTTTTTGGGGGTTGGGGGAGGGGGGTTTAGGTTTTTTTTGGGGGGGGGGGGGGGGGGTTAGGTTTTTTTAGCTATTTTAGGTTGTGTTCACATTGGTTCTCGCGGTTCTCACAATAAAGGTGGTTCTCGCATGAGCTCCTCCCTATATATATATATATATATATAGTTTTGAACTAATTAATATCAAGATTGTGTGTTGCAGATGATTCATTTTATAACGATGGCACTGGGAGGAGAAGGCTATCTTAATTTCATGGGAAATGAGGTAAATTTACAAACATATATGTATATATTTATGTATTTCTTGCTCATGTGTAACGTAGTAATATTTTCGCGTTTTGTTACAGTTTGGTCATCCCGAGTGGATCGATTTCCCGAGAGTAGGAAATGATTGGAGCTATGATAAGTGCAGACGCCAATGGGAACTTGTTGATACAGAGCACTTAAGATACAAGGTTTGTATTTTTCTTTATCTAATTGTATGATTAAAGTTGATGACAATTATAAATCCATCCCGTGCATTTTCAAATGCAGTTTATGAACGAATTTGATAGAGCTATGAACTTGCTCGATGAAAAGTTTTCCTTCCTCGCATCAACCAAACAGATCGTGAGCAGCGCGGATGAAGAAGACAAGGTTATCGTGTTTGAAAGGGGAGATCTAGTGTTTGTTTTCAATTTCCATCCCGATAACACGTATGACGGGTATGTACATCTTTACCCTATGCATGCAAATTGCAATATTTGTAGTTTAATAAAGGGTTTGATCGTTAGTCAAATGTCAAAAACGTCCCTTTAACAACATAGGGAATTCTTCTTGACCAAACTTACAACATCGATACCGTGGGTAAATTGGTAATTTTAGAGTATATGATACAACAGGTACAAAGTTGGTTGCGATTTACCGGGGAAATATAGAGTTGCTCTGGATAGCGATGCTTGGGAATTCGGTGGGCCTGGAAGAGTAAGTGTATCTAAAATTTTTAGATACAAAGTTAACTCGGTTGTTTTCGTTACTTTGTCTCCAAAACATCAACTGTCGGCTGACTCGTTAAACCCGGTCCTTCAAATCGTAAACCGTGGGCCGAACTGTATATATCCCAAACCGGCTGAACTAGTTGATTTGCTTCGGTCCGGTGGTTTCAACAATTTAAGACCACCACTAGATACTTGTGATATAATTTATTGTAACAATCAAAAGTTGAAACTTTCTGGGTAGGTAATACGGTTTTGGGGATTTTGAACTTTGAACGAAAGCCCGTTAACTTTGAAAAGTCAATCGTGCACCACGTTTAAATAAGACACAGTCTAAGTTAACTAGACGTTTCACGATTGTTGGTTAGGTTGGTCATGATGTTGATCATTTCACTTCGCCTGAAGGACTACCAGGAGTTCCGGAAACAAACTTCAATAACCGTCCTAACTCGTTCAAAGTTCTCTCACCGCCACGGACTTGTGTGGTAAAACATCCATTTACATTCTTTGTATATACACCTATTTTTCATGACATGTTCACCTCTCGTTAATTAATTTTTTTTTATCTATGCAAGGTTTATTACCGGGTTGAAGAAGAAGACATTCTTGTAGAAACCGGGGTTGAAGAAGAAATTCTTGTAGAAACCATGAAAATCCATGAAGCAACTCCTGCCACTGAAGGCAAAGCGCAAAGTTCAGAAATACCTGAAGAAGAAGACGACGAGGACGAGAGATTGATCTGAATAGTGAATATTATGGTTGCTTTTGGAGAATACTAGGAGTTTATGGTTCAAAATCGGCTTAAGCTCGAGTTTAAAACACTTAAAAGTCTCATAAAGCTTTCTCTAGCCTTATTGAGATGGAACCTTTTTATTTTTTTTACCCTAGTGTACATGCATATTTACATAATTACCTTACTATCTATTCGAGTCGACTCAACCCGAGCTCAATGTATATTATCGAGTCAATTAACGCTAACCATGATTAATCTTATTATAATGTTGATAATAAAGCCGAGTTAGTCTCTCACGGCTCCTAAGGTGGGTAAATCTTGTTACGGGTCTTAAGGTAAATCACAAAAAAATGTCGATTATTTGGAGTTGGTGTGGAGCAACATCAGATCGACCGATTTGCAAATATGCTAAAATGTGAAGCCGGAACATTCCCGATTGGTGTTAACATGAAGCGAGCTAGGCATTGGCAACAGGTGATTGGTGGATTCAATAACAAGCTTTCAAAGTGGAAGGCCAAACACAAGCTTTCTAAGTAGAAGGCCAAACACCTTTCATTCGTCGGAAGAGTAACACTGGCGAAAACTGTTTTGGGTAGGTTACCATCCTATTATTTATCACTTTTCTTGGCTTCCAAAGTGAGAATTATTAAGCTCGAAAAAATAAGACGCAATTTTGTTTTGGGGGGGGGGGGGGGGGGGCATGGCATTGGGCACATAATTAGGTGGATTTGGAGGTACTTGATAAAAAAACCCAAGAGCTCGGGTGGCAAAGGGATGGGGGTATAAAGGATTTCAACCTCGCCATGCTCTCGAAATGGTGGTGGACATACAAAGACAGCCCGTAACAACTTTGGGCGGAGGTGGTGGCTGCCATACATATGACCAAACATGATAATAAATTGATCCTGCTAAAGAAAACAATTACGGGCATTTGGAAAGACATCGGTAACATGGATGTGGAATTGCTTAGGTATGGAGTAAGAGAGGATGCACGTCAAAATGGGCAATGAGGCAAACACAAAATTCCGGAAAGATATTTGGTTGGATCAATTAACGCTTTTGGAAGTGTACTGGGATATTTACTGTCACACCCCAACCGATGGCGGAATTATTGGGGCGTGACACCAGATTGTTCATGAGAATCCATAACAACTATTAATGACAATATTTTAAAGGTTCAATATCCCATACCATCAAACATATAAAGCATAACAGTCATTACAAATATCCAGTCTCAAAAACAAGTTCTATTCCGACAACTCAGATTTATTTGGTGGGTTTCTAGACTTCCTAACTTGATGCCAGCATAACATCCTAATCAACCTGTCACATACGTTAAAATAAAAGTCAATACATAAAGTAAATGTGAGCATACAAGTTTGCATATTAATAGTATAAAAAGCGTTTACGCATAACCAGCATGTAACATGTAACAGACGAAGCATGTAACTATCAACAATGATACAACCTAACCACGAGACTGCGTTGTAGAGTATGCGCGACACATGTTCACCGAAGCGTACACGTGAAGTAAAGTAATGTGATCCCTAGCAACCCCTGTCTACGACAGGTGCTGAGTCCAAACTATAGTACTATCGTTGCTAGAGGCGGTCTAGTGTAACACTGTATAGCATAGTAACATGCATTCAACAAATCACGTATAGCATGCGGGAGCGGTTAGCGTTTATAAAGTGTTTGCGTTGTGCGCTGTGTGTTGATATAGAACGTATGTAACCAAAAGTGCGTTAAACGAAAATGGGTTCGAGTATACTCGCAGTGTGTGTTTAGCAAGTAAACACGATCTGGATTGGATTGAAGGGAGCGCGTCGGGTCAGCCTGTGCATGGAAATAGAAGCATAAGTCTTCCTCAGGGCTAAATGGTTGTAAACAGAATGTCGGACGAGATACGTGTTCAACAGTCTATCCGAACGGATGGGTTCCATCCGGACGGATGGTCATCCGGACGGATGGCCATTCAAATAGGTCGTGGTTGTTTGTGATCAGTTAAAATTCGAAGTTTAGTTGAAAACGTTTAAACAATGGAGAACATAAGAATCAGGTCATCCGGACGGATGGTCATCCGGACGGATGGCCACTCGAGCGAGTGATCTGCATTTGAAGTTTTTATAAAATTTTCTAAGTAAAAGTTTTAAGTTAACGGAGAAGGTGTGACGGCGTGTCAAACAACGAAAACTACCAAATCAAGTTCATTTGGCCGGATGGGCCCAGCCCATTCAGACAGATGCGCTGTTCTTGATGAAGTTTCATATTTGACCCGTTTATCGGTCCATCCCTCTGGTGGAAATCCGTTTTCAAGTCGGCACTTGACTAAGGAATGAGTCGAGAGTCTGATTGAGTCCAGATTCCATCATTATTGTGTAAAAAACTGAAGAAAAGTTCAGAACTAGTTGTAAAAGTGTTGAAATCTTTCATAACTTAGTTGAAAAGTGTGAAATCCTCTAGATCCTGAACCAATCTCTATTGAATGGTGCTCCAAAACAGTTTGCCTAAGCAAAACGAGTGAAATCCACCTTCAAGAGGTCCAAATCAAGTGATTTCGAGAAAAAAAAGTTAGTGTATGTGCGTGATTCTGATGAAGAAGATGGAGTAGAAGTGATTAGAGATTAAGATTGACGAAGATTTAAGGGAAAGAGCTTACAAATTGGCCTTGAATCGCGACAGAGAGCTTGGGAGCGATAAAAGTGTCAAAGTATGATAATGAGGGCGTACAGCTAGTATTTATAGGGGGAGAGCGAGATTTAAGGCGGTGCGCGAGGGGCAGCGTTCGGATGGCTCCATCCGGTCGGATGGTCATCCGGGCGGATGTCCATTCAGACGGAAGGCCATTCGAACGACCGTGTTTACGCGAGTTAGTTTTCCAACTTTGGTTCGTTTGTTAAGTGTTGCGTTGCGTTTAATTGAGTTGCGAGTGAGCGTTTAAGCGTTGCGTTGATAACCACATAACATTCCAAACAAGTAATCATACAAATAACAAACATAACATAATTAAATCCGCGTTTCGAGCGTTTAGTCTACATAAACGATGTGAAATGCGATAAAATGCGTTTAAGTAGTAAGTGTTATAAACAACATTTAAATGCGATAATCGTGATTAAATAAGCGTTGTAATATGCGTTTAAAATGCATTGAAAATATAGTTTTAACCAATATATTAACGCTATGGGTTAATTAGCATCGAATCTCAGAGTACAAGTGTTTACGAAAAGAAATGACAGCGATAGATAGCGATCCAAAAAGTCGGGTTGTTATAGCCTCCCCTACTTTAGGAAATTTGGTCCCGAAATTAAGGAGCAGGCGTAACAAAAAGTTGCGGATATTTAGCTTTCATATCACTTTCGAGTTCCCATGTGAACTCGGCGCCGCGTTTTCCTTCCCAGCGAACCTTCACTATAGGAATGCGAGAGCGTCGAAGTTTCTTGGTCTCTCGATCCATGATTTCTACTTGCTTTTCCACAAAGTGCAGGGTCTCGTTTATTTGCAAATCTTCAAGGGGCACGTGAATATTTTCCTTAGCTAGGCACTTTTTGAGGTTCAAGGCGTGGAAAATCGGATGTACGTTGCTGAGTTCCTCCGGTAATTCGAGTCGGTAGGCCAGTTTGCCAATCCTTTCCAGAATCTTAAAGGGACCCACGTATCGTGGAGCTAGCTTTCCTTTCTTTCCGAATCGGATCACCCCCTTCCAAGGTGAAACCTTTAGGAGTACGTGATCACCAACTTCAAACTCAAGGGGCTTGTGGCGTTTATCGGCGTAACTCTTTTGACGAATCTGAGCTTTCAAGAGATTGTCTCGTATTTGGAGGATCTTGTCAGTCGTTTCTTGTAATAACTCAGGACCGGTGATTTGAGCGTCTCCGATCTCGTGCCATACAATAGGCGATCGACATTTTCCACCATATAACGCCTCAAAGGGTGCCATCTGAATACTAGCGTGATAACTGTTATTGTACGAGAATTCTACTAAGGGTAAATGCGAATCCCAATTACCACCAAAATCTATAACGCACGAGCGAAGCATGTCTTTAAGGGTGCGGATCGTGTGCTCAGTCTGACCGTCGGTCTGGAGGTGAAATGCGGTACTGAGATTAAAAGTCGTACCGAGAGCAGCTTGGAATGTCTCCCAGAGACGCGAGGTAAATCGACCATCGCGGCCAGAGATGATGTCACGAGGTGTCCCATGTCGACAGATAACTTCGTCGGTATAAATTCGTGCTAATCGTTCTACCTTGAAGTCTTCTCGTATTGGTAAAAAGTGAGTGGATTTCGTAAGACGATAAACGATAACCCAAATGCTATCGTGACCTGATGGCGTGCGAGGGAGTTTCATAATGAAATCCATAGCTATACTCTCCCATTTCCACATCGGGATCTCGGATT
Organism: Helianthus tuberosus; assembly: GCA_030545235.1. Taxonomy (NCBI): domain Eukaryota; kingdom Viridiplantae; phylum Streptophyta; class Magnoliopsida; order Asterales; family Asteraceae; genus Helianthus; species Helianthus tuberosus. The sequence goes on along the minus strand of JARYGA010055398.1, from coordinate 4,496 downwards.
GTTCGAGTAAGCCAGAGGGTCGTTGGTGTTCGGCCTTAACTTTCGAGCAAGTTAGGTATTTCGAAACGTAGAGAGCGATATCCTTCTTCATTCCTGGCCACCAGTACCTGGCACGGAGGTCCTGGTACATCTTGTCGGCACCGGGGTGAATGGAATATCGGGATTTGTGGGCTTCAGTCATCAATATCTCTCGGAGATTATGACGACTAGGAATCCAAATACGGTCGAGATAGTGAAAAATACCATTTGGTTTGTTCACTAATTGGTTTTCGGTTCCATAGATTCTTTCTTCCTTCAAGGTGTTTTCGAGAAAATAAGTGTGTTGAGCGTTGCGAATGAGGGCTTCGAGGTCGTGTTGGGCTTGAACATTACGAACACTGCGTAAATAGCTTCGTCGGCTAAGAGCGTCAGCGATGACGTTTGCTTTGCCTGGGTGGTAGCGTATCTCACAGTCGTAGTCGTTGAGAAGTTTACCCATCTGCGTTGGCGCATATTTAGTTCTTTCTGGTTCAAGATGTGTTGTAGGCTCTTATGTCGGTGAAGACCGTACACTTGGTACCGTACAGGTAGTGTCGCCATATCTTTAATACAAAAACAACTGCACCGAGTTCGAGATCATGGGTTGTGTAGTTCTTCTCGTGGACTTTGAGTTGACGAGACACGTACGCGATAACCTTGTCCCGTTGTATAAGAACACAACCAAGACCTAGGTTAGAGGCATCGCAATAAACAACAAAGTCGTCGTTTCCATCGGGTAGCGTGAGAACGGGAGCGTTGCAAAGCATACGCTTAAGAGTTTGAAAGGCATCCTCCTGTTCGGTTCCCCAAACAACAGGTTTGTCTTTATGTGTAAGGGAGGTGAGAGGAACGGCGATTTTGGAGAAATCAGCGATAAATCGGCAGTATTAACTCGCCAATCCGAGAAAAGAATGAATTTCGAACGGGGTTTTCGCCGTAATCTAATTCTTAAATGATTCAATCTTCGCGGGGTCGACGTGAATTCCTTGACTGTTGATGATGTGACCGAGGAATTGAACCTCCTCGAGCCAAAATTCACACTTGGAGAACTTGGCGTAGAGGCGATTCCCTTGGAGAAGTTCGAGAACTAAACGAATATGTTGCGCGTGTTCGGCCCTCGACTTCGAATAGATAAGGATATCATCGATAAACACAATAACGAAGCGATCAAGGAAGGGTTTACACACACGATTCATCAAATCCATGAAGACTACGGGTGCGTTGGTGAGACCAAAGGGCATGACCACGAATTCGTAATGGCCATAACGGGTACGAAAAGCGGTTTTCGGGATCTCTTGTTCCTGAATACGCATTTGATGATAACCAGATCGTAGATCAATCTTAGAGAAACACGTAGCGCCTTGCAGTTGATCGAATAAGTCGTCGATTCAGGGTAGAGGGTAGCTTATTCAGTTCCCTATAATCGATGCACATTCGGAACGATCCATCCTTCTTTTTCACGAAAAGGACAGGTTCGCCCCATGACGATGTCCTAGGGCGTATGAGGCCTTTATCAAGTAACTCCTGGAGTTGGCTAGAAAGTTCACGCATTTCGGACGGTGTGAGGTGATAAGGAGCTTTAGCGACAGGGTTAGCTCCAGGGATGAGGTCGATACGGAAATCGATATCACGAGTAGGGGGTAGACCAGGTAAATCGTCAGGAAAGACATTAGGAAAATCACGAACCACAAGTACCTTTTCCATCGGCTTCTTTTCCTCCTCCGCTACTATAATGTGGGCTAAGAAAGCCAAGTATTCCTTGCAGAGATACTTGCTTGCTTGAATACATGACATCAATTTCAACTCTTCCGAAGATACTTCGCTATAAACACAGAGTTGATCACCGTTTGAGAGGGTGAAATGAATCATCTTTTCGAAACAAACGACTTCAGCACGATTTTCACGAAGAAAGTCCATGCCTACTATGACATCAAAACTACCAAGTTGCATAGGAATGAGATCGATCGGGAAAACATGATTGTTGAGTTCAAGGGTACAATCACAGAGACCGGAACTGACGGTGACGGTTCTTCCGATGGCAATTTCTACGTCGAAGGTCATTGGGAGATTATCGCGTTTATGTTTTAGGAGCTTTTCAAATTCAAACGACACAAAACAGTTATCGGCTCCAGTATCAAATAAACAAGAAGCATAAATACAACTAACAAGGAACGTACCATTGACAACGTTGTTGTCAGTCTAAGCCTGGCGAACGTTGATGTTGAAAGTTCTTCCACGGGCTGCTTGTTGTGGCTGCTTGTCACGGCCACCGGCCCGGTTTTACCCGGTCCAGGAGTCGCGGGACAGAAACCCGTGGTATTTATTAATTGAGTTGACAGCGGAAGATTTTAACAGGATCTTTTAAAACTTGAAATGCCCGATTACTTTTATTTCATAAGTCGGGATAAACCCCATGATTTACAATAGAGGAATTTCACGAGGAAATTCCCTGATTTACAAAACATGTTTATTTATTTAACTGAGCCACTACTTCAAGCTTTGTTAGTGCTCCGTAGCACTTTTCCTTGGTTCACAGTAGTCACCTGAAACATGTTTTTAAAAATATTTTATCAGCGGGGAAATACTGGCGAGTCACTTAATTTGATAAAATGACACATAGTTATAAATTATAGCATAAGAGCGATTACAATGGCTTTTATCTTATTTTTATCTGGCGCCGTGTCACCTCCTGGTGACGATGGTCATACCACTATTGGGTCCTTTCACCCAAGTAGTGATGATTATCACTGTTAGGATTTATTAGCCTAACCGTGAGAAATTAGTAATGTGCACAATACCCCACCAGCCAGTGATTAAGATAACCATGACTTAATCCCTGTAATTATAACCTTTGAAAATAACTTGGAGTATTGTAAAACTTTATTGATAAAAAGAGAATGACTCACATTGCAGATTTAAACGAGCAGAGTTTAGCCTACTGATTAGCCTTGTAACCTAATTTAAATAACAATGCACATGAACTAGGTCAGTAACTAATACACTATTTAGGATAACTCACGAGATTAAAACCCTCACAACGAATGACAAAGTGCAATACTTAAACATCCATCGAATTCACGATGAATGGCAAAGTATGGCCCTAAGATGGGCGGCACTTAAACATCCATCGGATAGTTTCAATCGATCGGACATTGAATCGTAGCAGCGATCGAGTTAATACCCTGTATCGTAGCAGCGCCACACTATTTTGAATATGATTTTCGACTTTTGAGCAGTATAAATTCGATTTTGTTAATTGTTTTCGACACATAATGAAAGCTCCTGATCGAATCTATTTATAGCAGAAAATTGGGGTTTACGCGGCCCGCGTAAGCCCCCCTCTTGATCTTACGCGGCCCGCGAGGGCCTCCTAATCGTAGACTAGGGCTAGCGTGTCACACCTAGGCTTGCCACGTGTGTGACACGTGGCCTGGCAAGCTGATCCGGAGTTTTGGTAAGCTGTCGCGGCCCGCGTAACCTTCCCTTAAGGTTTACGCGGCCCGCGTGAGACCATAAAATTTGTTTTCTTGATTTTTGTTATGGATTAGGGTTTCAGGGGTCAGGGTTTTCACTTATCGGTCGTTTTGGGACATTTTTGAAGGTCCTTACATCCTCCCCACCTTATTTAAAATCTCGTCCTCGAGATTTATTGGAATAAGTGAGGGTACTTTTGCTTCATTTCCGATTCCAGCTCCCAGGTGTATTCGGGTCCTCTTTTTGACTCCCACTTGACTTTGACCAGTACTAGTCGCTTGTGTTTGAGAAACTTGACCTTTCTGTCTTCTATTTGCAGTGGTTTCTCAACAAACTTTAACTTTTCATTTACCTCTATATCTTGAAGAGGTACTACCAGGGATTCATCAGATAACCACTTCTTGAGGTTGGATACATGAAATACGTCATGTACTCCAGCTAACTCTTCTGGTAGTTGTAAGCGATAGGCGACTGGCCCTATTCGCTGTATTACTGGGAATGGTCCTACGTACCTTGGACTTAGTTTTCCTTTCTTACCGAACCGAACTACTCCTTTCCAAGGAGAAACTTTCAAGAGTACTTTGTCTCCAACTTGAAACTCTAGTGGCTTGCGTCGATTATCGGCATAACTCTTCTGGCGATCTCGAGCCCTTTTCAGTCTTTCCTTGATTTGAGTGATCTTGTCGGTGGTTTCTTGTACAATTTCAGGACCTGATAGTTGACTTTCTCCTATTTCTGCCCAGCAGACTGGAGTTCTGCATTTTCGTCCATATAGTGCTTCGAATGGGGCAGCTTCTATACTTGCATGATAACTATTATTATAGGAGAATTTGATTAAAGGTAGGTGGTCATCCCAGTTTCCACCAAAATCTATCACACATGCCCTAAGCATGTCTTCCAGGGTTTGGATCGTCCTTTCACTTTGTCCGTCTATTTGCGGATGGTAGGCAGTGCTTAAATTTAGTCGGGTTCCCATTGCTTCCTGGAAACTTGTCCAGAAATGG